>JAIFZK010000015.1:10085000-10135000 GCA_027481765.1 Tenualosa thibaudeaui | reverse complement strand
TACACCTCTGACTGCACTCCTTCCTCTTTGCTTTCATTTCCAGGAGCTGTTCTGCACAACGTAGCTCTGCTCTGCTCGGCTCCTGTCTTCTCTCACTTGGGTTCTGATAAAGCCTTTTCTCTTCTCCATATTTATGTCACTGACAGAAAAGTAGCCGCTATCTGAAAAACAAATGAAGAGGCAGGAGTGATTAATGCAGAGGGTTGCGATAGTAAACTCTCTGATAACAGTCTAGCAAATAATAAATTAACACTCGAATAGGGGTGGGGAGTGGAGAGGAGAGGGGAGCGGAGAAGTGGTGTAGGGAAAGAGAGAGAAGGAGGGAGAGAGAGAGAAGAAAGTGTGGTAATTCCTTTTAGCTGAGATTATCTGGGCCTTTTTCAGGCACAAGTTGGAGAGCTGGTTAGTATTCACGGCAGGAAGAAGGGCATTACACAGACTTATCATGCCAGGCCTTCTCTCTCTCTCTCTTTCTCTCTCACTGATCAGCTTCTGGATAAAGAAGGGAAGAGAACGGGGGAAAGGAAAACGAGTTGCACAAAGAAAAAGAGAGAACGAGATGGGGAGCAGAGGACCGAAGGAAGGAAGGAAAGAAGGTGGGTAGGCAGGATAAAGTGTTACAGAGGATGTGGTGAGAGTGAGAGAAAGAGAGAAAGGAAGAAAGAGAAAGCAAGAGATGGGTAGAGAGATATGACAAGAATATGTGTAAAAAAGACATAAACATAGTGATAAAGAGTGTTTGTGTATGTGTTAGCGAGAAAGAGAGAGAGAGAGGAAAAGAGAGAGAGTGTGTGTGTGTGTGTAAAAGAGAGAGAGAGAATGATAGAGAGAGAGCGCTTGTGTACTGGTATCACCGGGGCGTGGTGGGTGATGGCGTTGTGAGTAGTGGCAGGGCGAGCAGGAGTGCCCACAGCCGTGGCCGGGTAATTAATCACACCACTGGCAGCCTGTCAGACATCCTGTCCCTGGCCAAACCTCACACTCCTGACCGCTAGCCTCTCAGCTGCCATCTGCAAGACATGGGGTTCCTCTTTGTATGTCTGTGTGTGTATGTGCGTGTGTGTGTGTGTACAGGGTCCAGGATCTGTGTGCAACCCCACTGACCTCTCATATGTATGGATTAAGTTGTCAAATGTTACATTGAATTTAGATGATCTGGCTGCTTACTGAAGTTGACTGAAATGTGGTCACAAATGTCTTCAAGTTATATTTCCCAAGGTTTTTACGAGCTACTTGAACTAGCTCTCAAAATAAACACAAGCACACAAATTAAACCTTTTCCCCTGGGGGTATTACAGTTATACTAACTCTGGGAACCAGGGTATTTTGCTGTCTCATTACTGTGAACTGTGGTATTAGATGTACCAATAATACAATGACATTGTTGTGCAAATATGAATGAATAAAAGTATTGTCTGTCACATTCATATGACCATCCTTCTGATGATTAGACAATATTATCCAAGGAACAGTTATATTTCGTCAGAGAGACAGAGAGAATGAAACATAAAATGAAAATGAGAAAAAGAGAGAGAAAGAGTGTGTGTGGGTGTATGTGTCTGTGTGTGAGAGAGATTGAGGTGATGTTTGGTGTTTCTAAGACGTGATGCTGAAGCAAAATATACCAAAATCATTAGCCCACATCTTCATCTCACTGCAATGGATAAAAAGCAGTCATGTATGCAATACTCATTAGGAAATGTTTGACATTTCTCTAATGAAGTGCACCTTTAGGACAGTGCCAGTGATCAGTGTGTGTATGTGTGTGTGTGAGGGGCCAGGCAGCAGCGTGTTTGTTTATTTATGGCGCTATATGATTATTTACATATTTATTTATCTCCCTGGGCACCTCAGGGTGGCAATCAACAGAATAGGGGTGGGGAAGGTTGTTGACCCCATGGACCGCCTCTCCTACATATAGGCCCCCTTGTAATTATCTTTTTACAGGCACATAGTAAATCTCACCACTCTCTTCCTACCCTCCCTCCATTCTCTCTGTTTCTGAATCACTCTCTTTTTCCCTCACTTTCTCTTATTTTTACTCTCGCTCTTAAATGCACTCTCTCTCTTTCTCTATTTCAGTTTCTTAAGGTACCCCCCCTTAAAAAAACTCTCTCTCTCTCTCTCTCTCTCTCACACAGACACACACACAGACACACACACACACCTTCTCTCTACTGCGTCCATTGGGAACTAGAGGTTAGGAATGTCTCGGCGGCTGCTGCTGAAACAGATGTCTCAGAAAATAACATCTCCCTCTCAACACAACAAAACAAAGACATACAAAGACTGCACAAAATTTGTGGTCAAATGTTACACTAACCCATTATCCTACACAACCAGTCTCAACACAGCCTAGACAAATTAAAATGAACCAAAGGTGGAATGATGTCATTTTTTGTTTGTTTGTTTTACAGCTGGTGACTCTTCCTTTTCTTTGTCACATATTACCTATTTGTTTAGCATGTTAAACTGTAGTGAAAAGCGAATAGTTTAAATTCCATTGAAATGTCTGATAGAAAAAACCTCACTAGTCACTATAGAGCATGACGGTTAGAATAATGTGATCTGTGATCCTGAATCAGAAGCTAAAGAGTCATCATTCCCCATATTTAAACACACACACTCTCTTACACACACACACACACACAGAGCTTGTGGATCCATGCATGAATGTGCTTTAATCATCCAAAAAACCTGTACGGCTCCTCTCTCCCCCATGAGAAGGCTGAGGGGGGTGGTGGAGGGGGGGGGGGGGGGGGGCATTCGCCGGCAGTGACCCTCTAGGCTCCCAGTAGACTACGTTGGTGACGGTGCGATTGGAAAACATTACGGCATCTTCATTAGCATAATGACTGCTCCCTCCTCCCTGCTTCAGCAGAGCAGAGCCCAGCCCAGAGCACGCACACACACACACACACACACACACACACACACACACACATACACATATGTGCACACACACACATACACACACAACTCCCATGGCTGGCCCAGTATTTAAAGCTTGTTAATAGTCATTATGGATGTGCAGTGGAGTGAGTGAGGTGAAAAATGAACTCACCTGCTCCTCTCTAAATTAACCCTTTTTGGGGGGCCTTTGTTGCCCATTCTTCTCCAAACATGGTGGCCATCAGGGACCCATTAGCCATGTCTATTAACCGCTAAAATAACTCTCCATTTGCCCCCGATAACGAAGCAGCGGCCGACACTCCCACTGACACTGGTCCTCTCCTCTGTGTGTGTGTGTGTGTGTGTGTGTGTGTGTGTGCACTCACAGTAATTACACCAAACATTTTGTGGCGATCACATGGTGATTTCTCTGTTAGCACTGATAAAATGAGGCTCTTTCGACAGACTGGCGCTCCCTGCCAGGGTTATCAGCACATTCATCCGGGCCCATTAATACCCCACCAGAGAACAGGGCCCACTATGCAGCATGCCATTCAAAAGCTAATAGAAAAGGTGTTTGTTTTAATGAATAGCCATTACCATTTGTAGCATTGTGGAACAAAAAACACATCATTATATCTCTCTACAGTATTTCCGTGAGGTAGCAAATAGCAAATAGCCTACACAACAGGTAGGAATCTCAGGTAGCAATCTTAGTGTGGCAGAGAGATTGGCACATTGTGCTTGTTTTGTAAAGACCATATTTATTCTGTTGTATACCTATCTATCTATCTATCTATCTTGATACTGTTGTGTATTTGCTTTAAATGTGCATGTGCAGCCAATGTAGTTGGTTATCTTGTTGTCCTGTTGTGTATTTGCTTTAAATTTGCAGCCAATGTATGCATCTTGTTGTCCTTTGTAATGGGATATTTTTTAAATACTAAAAATGAAAATCTATCAACAACAAAATATTATCAGACTAAATTGACTGATAAATAGCTGATTTTGTATCATATCTATTTTGTACCATCCCATTCCGACTTTGGGTTTCCTGCGTGATGATCTGATTATCCCCCTGTTTTCCCTCTACTCTCTCTCTCTCCACACCACACACTGAGTGGATTGACCTTCCTCCCCTCTCCTCCTCGTCCGTGTTAGCATGTCTCTGTTGGGTGTTAGTGGAGCTAGCCAGCCCGCTAGCATAATGAAAGGCTCCATAAGCACTCGAGTGCTGCTTCTGCCGCCACACAGAGCTGTTGGATGATCTCCTGCCGGCCCCAGAGTTAGTGGGGCTAACAAGTCATGTCCCATGAGAGCTCTCGGCCGTTTGAATGTGACTCAGCACAGGATGACTGGGAAAGAAAGCAACACACTTGGAGGCCAGAGGCTGCTGGGAATCGTGCTTCAGTTCACCGGTTCAAAGGGACTGGGAGTGAGAGAGGGAAAGGAAGAGTGTGTGTGTGTGTGTGTGTGTGTGTGTGTGTCAGAGAGAGTGAAAGAGAGATAATGTGTGTATGTGAGTGTGTGTGTGTGTGTGTGTGTGTGAGAGAGAGAGAGAGAGAGAGAGAGAGACTAGCTCCAGTGCAATATACCCTGAGCCTGACAGGACAGAAGAAGTCACAAGTGCTGTAGTACGGACCACTGACCTCAATATATCTAGGGATGCAGTTGCAGTGAAGCATCTGGAAAATAAAGGTCTGATTGCGTCATAAACCCTCTAATTGCCAGTGACTCCCAACAGGCGTCTAAGAGTTTTGTGGGAATTAGTCCCAGTGCACACTATTAAAACTCTCTGACTATTCTGATTTCACTGGACAAATACCTGTGTCTTTTAACAAGAGAAAAAGGGACCTAGTCCCTTGTTCATACTCTCTTGCAATCCAATTCCAAACCTCTAGATGTCCTTCTAAACATTTTGGTTACATTTCTTTTTCTTCTTCTTTTTTTTCATTTTTTCAGTTTACAAACAGATGAACATTTTTTCAGTTTACAAACAGATGAACATTCCTCGCTTTTGCATGACGGTGAATGACTTTGTAATGACTCTGCCTGTGGAAGTGCCATATGGCATGTGTCTGTGCGTGTGTATGAAAAGCAAAGTAAAGAGAGAGAGAAAAAAAAAACCAACAACTGTTGTGAAATGTTTGTGTGTGTGTATACTCTCAGCGGGGAGAGACAGGATTTGTGCACATCATCTTTCTTTTAATAACAACTCTGCACTGAATTAAATACCAGCCTATGTCCAACACTGCAGAACATAATCAATTTTTGTGTGTGCGTGTATTTATGTGTGTGTGTGTGTGTGTGTGTGAAACAGAGAGAGAGAGAGAGAGTTTACAAGTAAAGCTGTCTGGCATTGACAAGCTTCCACTGTCTCGTCTCTCAATCCCACTCTATTCACTGGTTGTTGATGTGTTCAGGGATGAGGGAGGGATTAGTTGTAAATGTAAGCTTGAAGAGACTACAAGAATCAACAAGCTGCAGACACAGGGAGGTAGAACAGTTGTGCTTTGAACCAAGGGCACCTTTAATGCCAGCAATTACCTCTCTAAAGAAAGCAAACTATTCAGAGCACTGCAGACTCTGCTTTTGCATCGCTACCTGGGCGCTACAAAGGTGTGGCTTGATGCTCCGGGACCCAGGCGACACGTCGGAAAAGACAAAGCCAGCAGTCTCTCTTGTCTGCGGGTCAATCAGGGTTAGCAGAATACTTCAAACACCTCACAACCAGCCTGCAGGGAGAACACAGAAGTTTGTAGGTCATCATAATCTTTTTATTTATTTATTTATTTTGTCTTTAGAGAAATCATTGATTTGAATAATTTTATAAACAAACAACTATTCAAATTTAGGGACATGCAATATGCATGTAACACCCATGCACACACAGACACAGATATATGCCAGTATATCAAAATGTGTCAAAACATTTTTGTATCAAAGCATGTTTCATCGATAACTTTGTCCTTCATTCAAATGAGTGCCCATGCTGTAATGCAGTAATTACTGCCCTTGGTCTCTCCTCAGCAATGCTTGTGAGGGGGAGATTACAGTGTGACTATGTGATGCACTGTACTTTCCCACAATGCCTAATAACACATTGCTAATTATTGTTTTAAAATGGCAGACATGCTGGCTCCGCCTGTAATACCATGCTACCACAGAGATTAGCATAGCGGTTTAGGCAGCTCTCAGCCACTGTGTGCGGGTGGCACCACATTCCTAAGAGCTACATAACAGTTTTTCAGGAAATGAACTGTGCATTCCCTCATGGTCGGATGGATGTCTTTGTTGAGTTAACAAACAACTAGCCCATGCATTGTAACGTATTCCGTGATTTCTTTAATGAACAAAAAAGAAGAGGGAAGTTAAATTGGAGATTACAGCCGAAATGATTTTGCTGTGACGTCTTTCTTTAGTCTGATGTCAGAAACAAAGGCCTAGTATGCTGCTGTGTTTTGATAGCCTTGGTATGTTACTGCCACCACGAAGGTAAAATCTTATTCTCTTGATTTTTTCTGTTCTCTCTTCTCTTTGTTACCTTTATTTACTTTCTTCTTTAATGTTCATTCCTTTCTGTTTAGGTGAGTATGTGGATGTGCAAGTTCACAGGTGACTGGAGTCCCTCAATCAGGCCACTTTGAGGCGTGCATATGTGTGTGTGTGTGTGTGTGTGTGTGTGTGTGCAGCTTACAATGCAATATTCATAACCACTCTTCTCTGTGTGTTGTCTGTTTTCCAAGAGAAAAACTGTGTGTGTGTGTGTTTGTTTGAAGGTGTGAGGTTGGGGGTTTAGACCTCTAAATACACTGGAGGTCGTACCTAGTCCAACATGCAGCTGCATACAACAGCTGCAACCCAACTCCTGGTACAGACCTTGGTTCTTTCTTGCCTTGACTATTGCAATACCTTCCTATCAGATCTTCCAGCCTGTGCTGTGAGACTGCTACAGATGATCCAGAATGCATCTGCACATTGGATTTTCAACCAGCCAACAAGAGCACATTACACCTCTGTTCACTGGACTTCACTGGCTAGCCTTAGCTGCTCACATCAAATTCAAAGCACTAACATTGGCCTACTGGGTGATTGATGAATCTGCTCCCATCTACCTTAATACCCTCTTAAAGCCCTATGTTACCCTATGGCTACTTTGTTCCTCCAAGGAATGTTGTCTAGCATGGCCAACACCTTGCACAGGTCAATCCAGACTATTTTCATCTGTTGTTCCATGGTGGAATGACCTTCCATGTGCTACTAGAGACAGATACCCTCTTCACTTTTAAGAAACGTCTGAAAACACAGCTATTCCAAGAATATCACCTTGCTTAAAATTTCTGAATACCAGGAATGCACTTATAATACACCTCCCACTCTCTCTCTACAATACTCTCTCTTTTATTACACTCCTGCACTTTCATCTGAAAGTACTGAACATTTCATGTTAGTAATATGCACACTTAGTTTTTAAGGTTGTGTTGTAGCTTTTGATAAAAGCATCTGCTAAAGCGTCTGCTCCCAGCATAGCCAAGGCCCTCACAGCCAGTACCTGCCATTCTGTCTCACAGAGCACTTCTGACTTCCCAGAAGCACAACTTCTCTTAGAAACAACTTACTGCACATTTCGCTTGTTCCTAATTACTTCTTATGGCTTCAAATTTTGTGTAGCTTCTTTTGCTCAAATTTCTTCCTGACCTTATGACCACAAATGCACAATGTAGTATCCTGACATCTCACACCCATCAGACATCAGAGGCTGATCTCTCCACACTCACGCTTTGTGTCTGGCACAGCATTCCGCCGGAGCCTGACTTGCCCTCCCACAGCACATGGTGCCTTTGAGAAAGTCAGTATACAGCCTGTTCTCTGATCAGTCGTCGTTCGAGCAGCCTACCTCTGCTTGATTTGAGATAAGAGCACTAACACACCTTGGAATGGGCATTCACTTGCACAGTGGTGCACTCTTAAGTAATTGCTTTAATTACGCCGCTTACATGGACACCCAGGGGTGTTGTGTGTGCTAAAGGAACCAAAACTCCCGGAAGAGGGGGGTTATGTGTGTGTGTATGTTTGTGTGTGTGTGTGTGTTAGAGTGTGTGTGTGTCTCTATTTCTCATCCTAGGGGTGGAAAAATGTGTTTGGATGGTAAATGCACCATTAAAAGATGCAAGCGCAAACCCACATCTGTCAGATCAGGGGGGAAGCTGAGGCTGCTGGGGGTGCTGTGAGTTCATAGCTGATTGCACGTTCTTAATTAGATGGCTGATTTGAGTCTGAAGATTAAACGAGCATTAAAAACCAGAACGGACTAAAAACAAGGTTATTGAGGAAAGCTGTTTTTGCAAGTGACATGCAGTGACCTGCTCTCTGAGGTTTGGTAATTGAAGTAATGTTTGATATGGTGCTGTGCTGGCATAGCCATTAATCTATAAACCACCCTACCTCCCCATTGTCCCTCTAAACACACACAGACACACACAGACACACACATACCCTCACTCTCTCTATCTCTCTCTCTCACACACACACACACACTTTCTCATACATGCAATTAAGTACATCTTTGATGTTCACAAGCCTACGCTGCTCTTACTTACAATGACTGATTTTAATCTGCTCAAACGCGGAGGTAAGATTTCTCCGATGTGCTGAAACAGCTCGGGGCTTTAAGGCTTCTGCAGGGTCTGTGAAACACATCCAGGCTGCTTTGTTCCTTCCCGTGTAGAAATCAGCTAGTTGGCACAAGAGGACTTTAGAGCAGTCGGCAGCCAGGGCCCCTTTTGTCGCTCTGGCTCTCACCTCCATCAATGTAGACATGATCTAAATTGGAACAGTCAACAGTTCAGGGCTGATCGGTGCTGAACCGGATGCTCCTGGGTGAGCTGCTTTTGCACCCCTGGGGTAATGCAGTTGAACCACACGGCCCCTCAGCCAGTCCTCAGCAGCAGATACACTCCAGCACAGAGAAACACTCTCCTGCTCCTCTTCTGCAGGAGATACACACTCTAGCACAGAGAAACACTCTCCTGCTCCTCTTCAGCAGGAGATACACACTCTAGCACAGAGAAACACTCTCCTGCTCCTCTTCTGCAGGAGATACACACTCTAGCACAGAGAAACACTCTCCTGCTCCTCTTCTGCAGGAGATACACACTCTAGCACAGAGAAACACTCTCCTGCTCCTCTTCTGCAGGAGATACACACTCTAGCACAGAGAAACACTCTCTTGTTCCTCTTCAGCAGGAGATACACACTCTAGCACAGAGAAACACTCTCCTGCTCCTCTTCTGCAGGAGATACACACTCTAGCACAGAGAAACACTCTCTTGTTCCTCTTCAGCAGGAGATACACACTCTAGCACAGAGAAACACTCTCCTGCTCCTCTTCTGCAGGAGATACACACTCTAGCACAGAGAAACACTCTCTTGTTCCTCTTCAGCAGGAGATACACACTCTAGCACAGAGAAAAAAACTCTCCTACTCCTCTTCTGCAGGAGATACATTGCAGCACAGGAAAAGGCTCACTTACTCCTCACCCTCTCCTCTTCCTCTCTTACCCCTCTCTTCCTCTCCTGCTCCTCTCCTGCAGGAGCTACACATTCCAGCACAAGGAAAGGCTCACTTACTCCGCTCACTTACTGCAGGAGCAAATGTTACAACACAGGGAAAGGCTCTCCTCCTCTTCCTCTCTTCCCTCTCTCTTCCTCTCCTACTCCTCTCCTGCAGGAGCAACACTACAGCACAGAGAAATGTTCTCCTGCTCCTCTCCCTCTCCTGTTCCCTTTGCACCTTGCAGCCCTCTCTTACTCCTCCCCTGCAGGAGCTAAAGCTACAGCACAGGGCAAGCCTCTCCTCCTCTTCCTCTCTTCCCTCTCTCTTCCTCTCTTACTCCTCCTCTGCAGGAGCTAAAGCTACAGCACAGGGAAAGCCTCTCCTCCTCTTCCTCTCTTCCCTCTCTCTTCCTCTCTTACTCCTCCTCTGCAGGAGCTAAAGCTACAGCACAGGGCAAGCCTCTCCTCCTCTTCCCTCTCTCTTCCTCTCTTACTCCTCCCCTGCAGGAGCTAAAGCTACAGCACAGGGCAAGCCTCTCCTGCTCCCCTCCATTCGTACTCCTGCTCCATTTCATCCCCCAACTCCAAAGCACACATTTCTCCGAGGTCGACTGTATTCTTTCATCACCACTCATGTTAGGAACTATTATGCTGCGTGTGTGGCGTCTGTGGGTAAAATAGTTTGTCTGGTACAGAAAAATGGTACCAGTGGCAAAGGTTGGTTCCTGGGGAACGTACATAGTCAAGGTAGGTTAGTAGACACTTTATTCAGGGAAATTAAGGATGTACTAGATGTTTAAATGTCTTTGGATGGTGGTGAATGAAAATATGTTTTTTCCATTTGTATAAAATTACACCTCTCACATCCACATCAATTTGATATCCCATTGTTATGAACTTTCATATAAACAATCCCTTCAAAACCTTGTGAACTTAAGTTAAATGTGATCCTCAAATGAGGCTACAGAAAAATAAAAAGAAATGGGATTCTGCGAAATATATTCTTAGAAAAGCATGGCCCTCTCTTAAAGATCTTGAAAATCTCTCATAATTATATGGTTGTGCTTCTGCAGGAAAAAGGATGTCACCCTGAGCAAGAGTTCATGTTGAACTACCCCCCCCCACCCCACACACACACACACACACACCATCTCTCTCTGTCTGTCTCTCTCCCTGTCTCACTCTCTCCATTCTCTATTCTCTCTTTCCATTCTCTATTTATGTCTTTCTCAAGGACAGGACTACATAAGAGCAGTGTTGTGAAGGTCCTCTCAGGCCTTGAATGATCTTCAGCATGTCTCTTAGACCTCTCTCTCTCACACACACACACACACACACACACACACACACACACACACACAATCACAAATACACATGCACACACATACACACGCACACACACAAATACAGACGCACACACATACACAGTTGGTTTCATTTTCACAGGCCCAGTCACCTCCTGTCAAGACACACCAGTCTGCTCTCTTTAATCCTTCAATTACACTAAACTGCTCACACTCGGCGTAATTATCCCATAAACGGCAGTGGAGCACTGTAACTTTCTAATCTGTTTATAATTACCACCCCGGCCGGCGATCGCCGCGCGCTAATGGCTGACCTTCAGACACTCTGACCCGCCTTTAATTGGCTCTAATATGCCGGCATGGCCGTGTAAGAAACTAGCCATGACCGAACGAATGGGCCTCAGGTACAGCTAATTTCTGCAACAATTATCTTTTCATGTAGAGAGATTTAGCTGATTAACTGGGTAATTTCACACTGATTTTTTTATCCAGTAATTTTACCATGATGAAGTCTATTTTAAGTCGTTTTCATGTGCTGCCCCTGAGTGTCTGGAGGAGAGAGAGGAGGATTATTCACGTAGTTGGGCTCCTTAAAGAAGCATGTCATTTCATTGGCTGGAACAAGAAGCCTCTGTTATCACATGAATTCTGTCATTAAGGCTAATCTACATGTAAATTCATCACCTGTTAAATTCCCCATTTCTCAGTGCTTTCTATTTCTATATATTCTCTTACAACCCTGTGTTTGGGACAGTGTGTGAGAAAAATAAAGTGTATCCTCTACATTGGAGTGGTGTCAAATGCAGAGAGGCTTCACGAGTGCATTTTAAAAGGATATATATGATCATGTATTAATACCTGTCTATCTCTCTCACATATATGCACGCACACACACACACGCACACATTCACACACACATGCACACACACACACATGCAAACAATCTATTTTCTGCTTTTGAAATGCATTTTAACATATTATTATGATTCCCTTGCAGAAGATGCCATATTCAAATGAAGGTGGGAGACCTTTCACATGTATGAGCCTGTAATGGAGCTTTGCATAACTTCTACCTGATTTCCAATGCAAATATTAGCGGCCAAGTTCAGTGTGCAGCTCCAGATTAAGGGTTATCCCTCTCGTACACCGTGCCACCCTTAACGGTTCACAAACCACTTTTCTCTGCCTTTCTCCCTCGGAGGCTTATCACGGAGCAGCACCGATCAGCAACCCTTATGGCTGGGCCCAGGGAGACTTCAAGGGGAGACTAATCAACATTCAAATGCCAGCCATTTGTGTGCGTGTGTGTGTGTGTGTGTGTGTGTGTGTGCGGCAAACCTGCAGTCAATGATTCATCTACACTGTGTTAAATCCGGAAATTAAAACAGACTAATTGGTGTAAGCCACACAATCAAATAGAGAATTACATAAACTCATGAATATCTTACAGACACACAACACTGCTGTGCTAATATGGCAGTCACCCACTTCGCTTTTTTTTTTTTTTTTTTGAAGAAAGGGGAAAAGTGCAAGTGTGGGAGCACTAGCCTCGTGTCCGACAACTAAAATACATGTCCAAGACACAAATATACAGAAGCTCTCAGTTAGGGGAATGCAATGAGTTACCTTGCTTTTTATCTCTGCTTCTAAACAAAGAGCAATTCTAAATCCATAATGACTGGCACTTTGGGTCAATAGTTTTCTAACAGTTACGATATTGCAGTGGACATGCATCTCACAATTTATAACATATCCAAAACACATTACTCAGTCATTAAGCCTCAAGTCTATAACTTGGACTCAGTGGATGCGTAGGTTAGAAACCATTGTGTGTGTGTGTGTGTGTGTGTGTGTATTTGTGATGGGTGTACACCATGCTTGTAAAAACTCTCTTTTCTCTACTCTCTCCATTTCCTAGGCAAGCACAGCTCAAGCTCATTGAGACATCTTAGAAAACAACAGTTTCCTTCAGTGTTATATAGAGTACATTCAGTCTGACCAGTGTTAGGCCTGAAAAACAGAAGGTCATAGACAGTCACAGAATATAGCCTGTACAGTGCACTAAGCCAAGAATTTACCACCTATTCTCTTTATACACACTGTGCAGCCAGTCAATATTAACCATGCCATTATAAGGTTGAGTAGGCTTCATCTCAGGCAGTTTTAGATATATATTTCCAGGGGCATGTATGATGTTCCAGGAATTAATTTTTAATCCACTTGGGATAAGCACTGTGACTAATTAAATTCAGACACTGAAAAGAAAAACTACATGAGCCATAGATATTTCTCAATGGTAATATCATGCTCTGTTTCATCACACTGTTTGAGTGAGGTTTGCGTTTCAGTGTGGATATAGCAACCACCTCCCACCCCCACCCACCCACCCTTCCCAACACAACCCCACCACCCCTTCACATCCTAAACAGCTAGTCCCCATATCTTTGTAGTATCACCTTTAGAAAGTCCCTTTCCTGCACAGCAGCCGAGCCAATTAGGATGCGAGAGGTCAGTGCACGGCACTCTATGGGGAAACAGAGTGATAAATAATTTCTGGGTTAAAAAGCAGCTCCTCGGTCTGGAACAAAACTGCATTGAGTGTTTTCTGACTCTTGTCTATTTATTTTCTCCATGAATTATGCATCGGTCGCGAGCTGGCAGCCCAACGAGTGCCCAGTGAGGGGTTGATAATCTGCGATCTCTGTAAGTACCTCAACAATGGTGTGTATGACAAACAAGGAAAGAGATTTGGCACAACAACAAGGACGTCTTAAAGGGTTCCTTATAGAGCAGGCCGGCAAAACAAAGAGCTGGGGGAGCATCGCTCTGTTCCTCTCTATTGGAGCCTGACATATCAGAAGTAAACATCAATATGACAAACACACTTCAGGAGGAAAATATGGCCGAATACAAATGAATGTGACTAATGCGTCTAATAAGAGGGGAAATAGAACAAGAAAAAAAAGTACAATACAATTCAATTATGGAATGGAGTGTCAGTGTGTGTGTGTGTGTGTGTGTGTGTGTGTGTGTGTGTGTGTGTGTGTGTGTGTGTGTTGGGGGGGGCTGCATTTGCTGCTGTTGAATGGTAAGAGCACTTCTCGTCTGTACTCAACAGTTCAAGGGTTTTGAGCTTAACGGAAGACAGTGGAGCAGACAGAAGTAAGTGGAGCTCTGACTGTAAAACCTCTCTCACTCTCTCCCTCCCCAAAGACAGCCAAGGGCCTGTCAGGATGCCCCCCTTCCCACCCTCATCGCACTCAGAGGCCCCCTCCCTCCCTCCTTCACCAGAGCTGTGCCCTGGCAGTTGAAAGCCTCTCTCTCTCTCTCCTGTCCATACTCCGTGGCTTGCCATTCCAGCAGCCAACTTGTGTTCCTTTGTAAACTGGTGTTCTTCTTGACAGAGCAACGGAACATTCTAGTGCACACCGGCACACAATGGCCTAATCTGTGTGAAGACACGCAGAGTTGAGCGGCAAGCTTATGCATTCAAAGTTTTCAGCTGTGAGATTAAAAATTCTCACTTCTCGGAAGTGTGACAGGGAAGTTGCATTTTTCTTTCTTTTTCTGCCTTATTTTTTTTGGAACACACACATTTCTCTTTTCAGGCAAATCCAGTCACGGGGCCCGTGCTGAAGAATTCCATCTCTTTCCAAGACATTTGTCGGGCAAACTCAAAAGCACAGGAATACAATAACATCAAGACTGCTCTCTCTCTCTCTCTCTCTCTCACTCTCTCACCATGTTTGATAGTGAGTGGGCCTATCACATGGTTAGGGTTGTGTGGTGCCAGGAAATAATGAGATCATATTCCATTCTCCTTCTTCATGTAAACTTGAACAAAAGCTCTCTGCAGCGCCACAGAAGTTTTGAATAAAAGACTTTACACAGCGACATGAGTTGCCTGTCTGGTAGTGTTGTGTTAGGCTGGAGCATCATAACCCTAATCACTGCCAGTGATAATAACATTAAGGTTCCTTCCACATCCTTTCAGAAAGAAGTAGTAGAACTTTTTTGCAAGACAGAAGTTTGTGCAAAACAATGAGGAGAAAATACGTTGTTGTGAAAGACGGTAAGCAGATTACACACACTATCGGGCCGGCTTCTGCCTGTGAGCGAACAAAGAAATATGATGATTTATTGCAAGAATGCTGAGATACTTTGGGGGGAAAACAATATTTGGAAAACTAACTGTCAGCACGGCCAAGAGAGTTGTGGGGAAAATATTAGGGTCTTATGTGCTGTACACACACACACACACACACACACACAACATACACACACACACACCAAAAACAAGAGGATGTGCTTACAAGAGCATGTTCTAAACAGATGTTAATAACTCAACAGAGCACTAACATATTAAATGATAGACAAAGAATTTAAAATAGAAATGACATTTACCTTTAACATCTTGATGAAATATTTTTCATCAGATATGACATTTAGTATAAGAATTGGTATTACTAATCTGTGGGGGGAAATGGAATTCATTTTCATGGTTAAGCCAGAGAGGCCTGATAGTCTATAAAACATGAATGTCCCAGACAGACACCCATAAAATCCAAACAAGTCAACACAAGACTCAATAAAAGACAGTATTGTACAAGGCTGCTTGCTTTCAATCAGCGTGTGAGAGTGAGCAGGGTCACTCTTTCTCACACACACAAACACACACACAAACACACGCACACACACAAACACACACACATTCATGCCCTCCATTCATCCATATGCACAGATATATAAAGTGTAATATGTACACACACACACACACATACACACAAACACACAGAGAGCTGCTCTCATGCTGTAATGTGTGAGATAAATCCCAGGTTGGCCGCGTTCCGTCATCTCCAGCTCAGTGAACAACTTCATTTCAGCTGATGAGGTCACTGCCGGGTCAACAGGGGGCTCCCAGAACTGACATCACCACCCACATGCCCGTTTATCTCCAACACAAACACACACACACACAAACACACACATGCCCACCACACACAAGCACACACACACACAAAATATGGCCATGCAAGAAAAAAAAAAATATATATACACCCGACCACCCAGCAAATGCAGTCCCACCCTACAATTAATCCCCCCTGCTACCATAGAACAGAGGAGACAGTCCCAGCTCCAAATCATTGCCACATTTGCAATGCTGAAGATGAGTGATATGGAAGACATTCAAAACTGAGATGTTTTTAGCCCAAGTTTATTTGTTCAACATTGTTGAGAGTGTCTTTCTTTAGCATCCAGATTTGACTGATGAAAGACTGAGAGCCATCAAACAAAGGCAGGATGCTCACATCCATGTGTAGAGAAACGTATGAGATGGTAAGCCTATCCCGTACTGCGTTTGTGCCTCAACGTGTTTGGGACAAACTCAGTTGTCTGGCATGGCTTGCATTTAATATTACCACTGTTACAATCAAAGAGGAAAGAAACGTACTTTTGATTTCTGCAGTTTGCCATCTGTTACTACATGCCTAAATTGTGCAGTTCCATTCTCAGAGGCATTCACATTTGCTGTTTTATTCCACCAACCCCCCCACCCTTTAACACACACACACACACACCATCTCCTTCACAGTCAATCATGTTAATGTACTCTGCTGATGAAGACATTATTCCAGTGAGGAGAGGAAGGCTTAATCAAAAATATTTAAACAAAGGATATATTTAAGGGCTGCGGCACTCACCAATGCGTTATGGCAGCCAAACGAACAAGGCTGTGAATCACAAAAGACAGGAACCATTGCACCATTACAGGGAAAAGAAGGGGGCGGGGGGGGGTGGTGAGAAAGAGAAGAGAAGAGAGCAAAGTGGAAAGGGTGAGAGAGAAAGAGAGAGAGAGAGAGAAAAAAAAAACTAAATATACATTTCACACGTGAGTGGATGCTGAACGAGAAAATGTCTCTTTCAAGTGGGTGAGCTTCAGAAAAATCAATGGCACATATTTAAGGCTTTTTTTCTAAGCAGTGGAGTGCCTCTAAGAAGTAGATCTTCTGCAGCAGATCCTATGTTTGCTGGAGGAATATTGAATTTTATATGACCGCAAACTCGGTTCCTGGCGATGGACACTCTTTATGTTACAGTAGAAGATAAAGCTTGTGTAAATCAAGTTCAAAATTATGTGTTTTTTGCTGGGTTTTTTTTTTGTTTGTTTGTATGTTTGTTTTGTTTTTCAAGCAAGTTATTTTTTTCCATTGGAGCATTTGAATTAAGATTTCGTTTTGCAACAGCTGACAGCTAATGGTTTCTCAAGTTACCTTTAATGGCTGTGTGGAAAGCAGATAGATAGACATTTGTGTTTACTAGATTTATTATATTCAAACTCCACAACAATAGACTGCTAGAATAGTATTTTCTTTCCTTATCATTACCCCGTGAGATGCAATTCAGCTGGAGTTGTCATGATCTGGGGGGAGCTAGGATACTTGTAGCCCGTGAAAGTGATGGCAAGGAGCTTTGGAGTTGTGATGAAGATGCAGTCTGTAATGGCATCCACCCTGGTCAGACAGAGGAATACTGAGCAGAACCGAGACTCACCTTGGGCTTTCTTTCCATAGTGTTGAGCTATGAGGGTGGGGGGGGGGCGGACAAGACACAGGAAGGTAAACGGATGGTGGGAGCAGGGTGAGAAAGCCAGACAGCGAAAAAGAGAGAAGAGAAAGAGAGCTCTGAGCTTTCCCAGTCATTTCATGTGTTATCCTGGGGAAGACAGCCGCCCCGCTGTCTAGCCAACAAAACTCACTAAATTGGTTCCTTAGGTTCTCATCTTTTTGAGCCGTCTCACCTGGGACCAACCATGGGGAAACTGCCTCATAGGCTCAGACTGCAAATAGACCTCCTTTTCTTTCTCTTTTCCTTTTCTTCTTCTTCTTCTTCCTCTTCTTCTTCCTCTTCTTCTTCTCTCTCTCTCTATCTCTCTCTCTCTGTGTCTCTCTTTGTCTCATGCTCTGTAATCACTACCTTTGGATGTGCTCTATTTGAACTCTGCTTTCCCAAGGCATAGGGAACAATTGCACAGTTTCTCTCAGTTGAGGGAAAAAAGCTATGTTGATCATGCATTTTTCAAAGCCAGGAATGCACACAGAGACAGACAGACAGACAGACTGACACAGACACACACACACACACACACACACACACACACACACACACACACAAAATATAATAACAATTGATTATTATGTGCACAATATGTCAACATTGACCTGAAAGTACATACCTGGACTTAGAAAGACAGGTACACATATATGTGAAAAAAACAAACAAACCAACAAAAAAAACACTGCAGGTGCACTGCAAGCACACACACACGCACACACACACACACACTCACGCACACGCACACAAACACACACACACACACACACACATGCACATGCACACAAACCCACACAGGCCTATTTGTACACAGTTCTTAACAACACAGACACATTAGTGTCTCTTCTTGCTAAATTCAGTGTTAAGAAATGCCAAGAAAGTGTAACAGGGAGCGAGGTGATGAAGCGACCTAACAAATCAATAATTCATCAGTCCTTGCTTGAGTGAAGGTCTGCTGGTTGCTGACAAACTGCCGAGGCACACAAACACAATAGACGTGTAGTTTTTAATGGCGACGGCCAGGGGAGGAGCAGAGTTAGAGGTCAGCAGCTTTTCAGGTTGTTTTTCCACTGTGGTGGAGGAAACAAAGGTCCAACAAACACATCAGGTTTGTTCTCATTTTTTATTTAGTCGAGGAACAAGAGAAAGAGAGTGAAGGAAAGTGTTTCTGAGTGTGTGTGTGTGTGAGGGGTGGGGGACAAAGAAAGAAAAGTGCATGGGTTTCTGTTTCCGGAGTTTTCTGCTGGCCAAAGCAACTCATGTAAGGAGAGGATGTATTGCACATGGAGAACTAAAGGCAGGTCCAGCAGCATCTTCTATGGACATGTGTGTGTGGGCATGTTCATTCTTATCTCGTGTGAGTGTGTGTGTGTGTGTGTGTGTGTGTGTGTGCATGTGTGGGCCGGAATGCTCCGGAACTGTGTTCCGGCACCTCAGACAAATTAATAAATTAATTCATATCAACGATTGTGTGATGCTGTTTAAAAAAAAAAATGTGTCCAGTTTTTATATACAGTCTATGGTGTACAGTCAAATTTCAACCTGGCTCTCCTCCTCTCTCTTCATTACGTTGTTCATCAAATCAAAGCCCTAATATTCTCTCCTCGCTCCATCTTCACAAATACATAGCTCTCATATCTTCAGCCAGTCACTTCCTGACGTCAGGTTTTCAGTGTTGGTTCTCATATCTCCTGTTAGAGTTGATACTGGTGCTTCACGCATGCTGGTAGCCTACAGTCGTTGCATTTTGCAGTTTTAGCCAAAGCAAGTGGATGTTGGAGTGCAGTTAAAAGTTGAAGGTGAGGTAATGTCAAAATTATGAAATGTAAACATTGTAACGAGCACAACTTAAAGAAACAACAAGGCTAGATGGCTTGATATTGTGAAAGGCAAGGTTATGTTCCATATTGTGGTGTTCAGCAATGTTTGCATGTTGCAACATCAGTGTAGATAAACCCAAAATAAAACCAAAAATAAAACAAAATGTCAAGCAAATAAGTAATATGATACTTGGGACAACAGTGACACTATTGTATACGAACAGGGTGAGTCATTTTTCTTTAATGCGCCGGCACAAAATTTGATAGTTTCCCCACCTGCCAAATCCAACTTTAACCACTGTGTGTGTGTGTCTCTCTCTCTCTCTCTCTCTCTCTCTCTGTGTGTGCGTGTGTGTGACCATCTGCGGAGCATCTAACCCAGAGGCCTGAGAGCTGAAGGGACAGCAGAGGCAGCTGAGATGTCACACACTGCTGAGGCTGGACACAGCACACGAAGGATGGACACTATTTCTGGGCTCCTATCACTTATCAGTGTCCAGGCAACACACACACACACATTTGCACATATACTGTACCTACAGGTACACAAACCATTACACATACTTGTACTTATGCAGTACTGTGTTCACACACACACACACATGCACAGAGAGAGAGAAAGAGAGAAAGAGGGCCTCCAAGGCGTGGGAGTTAACATCTCAGCCCGATGTCAGGCTGTGCCCAGATCAGGGCCCCGAGATGTTCTAGCGGGTCGCCTGTCTGCCAAAGCCTCCGCAGCCGTGCAGCAGATAGCATCGGCTAAATTCTATCACTGTCACACTCTATTTCTGTCCAGGCGCTCCTTCCCTGCCTGCCTGCCTGTCATTCCCACTGGCCTGCAGCTCTTCCCACCCTCCGCCCAGTCAGTCTCGCATCCCACACTGCACTGCTTCTTTAAGTGAGCACATTCGCTCCATCACGGCTTCAGGTGTGATCTCCTTTGATTCACTAATAATTGTGATAGATTGCTCAGCAGGGTGGGATTGACCTTTTCATTCACGTGTTCGGATTTTTCAAATCGGCATGGAGTTTGTCAAAATTAAATTAGCTAAATAAAACGCAAGACTGCACGTTTGGGGCCAAAGCAGGGGTCCACTCATAGCAGGAGTGGAATTGGATGAGGCAAACAGTATCCTAGTAAGCACCCCTTTCCTTCCCAAAACAAAGGAAGAAGGAATGAGGGGAGTTGGTGAGTTGCAAGCAAAACACTGGAGCTGATCCCAAAGGATCAAAACGTTGACTATGAATAAATACCTTTCATAATCGCCCTGCTGAACTTACACAGCTTCTGAAGAAATTCGACAGGTTGGAGATTTGCATGGCGGATGCCTGCTGGTTGTGACCTGCTTTTGTCTGTGTATCAACTATAATGATTTTTGATTCTCAGAACAAAAAATGTAGATTGTTTGATACACACAGACTTTAAAAACATCACACTATGGCTTAAAATTCTTTGTGCATCCACTGAAAGCTCTCTCTCTAGAGTAGGGTGAGGCCTCTGTGTGTAAAGTGAGAGGAACGTGCGTCAGGTGTTGTGTAAGACTATGACAGAAGAGAGACGGTGAGAGGAGGCCACCGCACAGACACCGTTATGAGACCATCACAGCAAAGTGAAGATGACAGATCCTTTAGGGCCCACCAGCACCTCTCGTTAGCTGCCAGAAAGGCTCAGACTTCAGCAGGACACACACACACGCACACACACACACACAAGCACACACACCTGCAGCCCTCTAAAAGCTGTCTTCAGAGGGTTCATAGCCTATTGTGTTTTCTCTAAGAGAAAGAGTAGGTTGGCAAAGCTGTCACAGTTTAACCAGCCCTGATGAAGAGTCTCGCAGCTCTGCACCACTACAGACAAACCAGACAGTGGAAAATGAATGGTGTATGGTTGGTCAAAGAAAGAAAGTCCCACCCTATTTCAAAAGAACAACCAATCATGCTTTTGCTAAAGTGCCAGAAACTCCTATCATCCTATCATCCACCAGCTGTGTACAAACAAAACACATGACAGGTACAAGTACAGTTTAATTTTGTGAGTATCAAGTTTCCTTGTAAAATAGTGATCAAATTTCAATGTTTAGAGGGTGTGACAGAACAACCAAGAAAGCTAAATACTTTTGACTGGGTCAGAATGTATCATTTTGCCAAATATTCTTCTTCTGTGTGGCTTCTTTCTTTCTAGTCTATTTGTCTTCTCTTCTGTTCTCTTCCTCTCTGAGTTCATGCAGTGTGATATCTCTCCATCCTCTCTTTTTCTCTGTCTTTTTTGATCTTCTCTTCTCTCCGACTGGAGCCAATCAGATCGGATGACTGAGAATGCAGCCTGGTGTCAGAAAGAGAGAGACTCATTTCCAGCCGAGACGCCCAGAGGAAGACTCCAAGATGAAGATCAGCACAGACGTCACCGGAATTGAAACTCTAACCATCACACGTCCTTCTGTCAGGTTGTCTGGGGCTATTCTGAGGGGCGACATCACTTCCTGTCAGGCTGTTTTGTTCTTCTCCTCTATCCTGGCATATTTGTTTCAGGCTGATAATGCAATCCAATTGGGCCTGATTAATTTTAATGACCTCAGATAAGGATATGCACATTCTACCTTGTTTCAACATTGAGAAAACCTAAGGGATAAGCCATTAAACAAAAATAAATCAGCAAATGCAAACAATTTTTACTTACATACTTGCACATGCATACAACCTGTAGATAAACACCAAGATGCATACATACACACACGTGCATACTATGTGGTACATGTACAGCATGTATACAGTATGCAGTACACACAAAGACAGCAAAACTGAAAAAAGAAACCACCAAGTAAATAAATAAACAAACGATCAAAGAAACCTTGGCCGGTGGCATTACACCAAAAGTATTGAGCCGACTTGTATTGTTTGCCAGCCAAACGTTATTTGAAAAAGCGCTCAATGGCATTGATCATTGCTGTAGGGAAGAGGTGTGTGTGTCGGCTGACGTTTGGCACTGAGATCATTACATCTCTTTGATGCTACACTTCCTGTCCTACCTCTGACACACTGTCCAATCAGGTTTTTGTGCAGCTCTCACTTTGTCAGCGCACGTACAGAGGACCAAGACGGATGCTGGACATCCATTGCCACACTCTATCAGTTCTCTAGAAGAGATATATTTGATAAAAATTAAGCACTTTATTGAACTATAACGACAAACTATATTCTCTTATATTTTCTTTTGTTATGGATTCTGTCACCACATTTTCACATCAAAACAGACCACATCCTTGTGCTCCCTCTCTGTCAATTTCTAGATGGGCTTTGATATTGAAAACTGCTTTCACCTCACCTAGCACAGATTGTCAATTCACATAACACTGACTGGGAAGCCTCAGGCCTTGTCATGTCACGTAATGTCCTTCTGTCTGTATACATGGCCTTATCTGCCTTTTTTTTTCCTCTTGAGGCTATCAGTTAAATAGAGAAACAGCCTGAGCAGGTCAAGAGCACAACTGCATGTATCTGAATTCTGTGTTGATCTTTCCTCATGTGTCCACGAAAGAAAGAGAGAGAGAGAGAGAGAGAGAGAGATGCTACTCAATATGGCATCTTTCTCCACATAGCTGTTTGTGATAACGGCACATCCATCAGCCCAGATGCAATCAATAGCCATGATTATGTCTCAGTCTCCATGGGGAAATGGCACGTCATCAGTGACAGACAAATATCACAAATATCACAGTTTGCAAAGTCTTCAGAAAGCACCCCACACTTTATTGATCCATGAAGCTTCTCCCATACATCAGAAAAAGTATAAATGGCTCAAAGGCAAATAGTCTATTGTTTATTGTCTCTGAAATATATTAGAGAGGGAGAGATCTCTTACCATTGAACCCACCGCGTGGAGGTCATGATAAGCCTTGTGGAGGAGGAAGAACATCAAATCAATCAAGGCGTCCCAGATCCTTCTTCTTCTTCTTCTTCTTCTTCTTCTTCTTCTTCTTCTTCTTCCTCTTTTTCGTGTTGTGGAATACAGTCAATGTGGGCTCTTAATAACAGATACGACATAACATTTTATTTTCATTCAGAATATAGAACACAGGTTTATGTTTGAAGTTGCCATATGCCTAACCAATCTAGCAACTGGAATTGGAATTGGAACTGTAAATGAGAACTTCTTAAATACTGAAAAGAACAAACACCCACACCAGTGCGGGAGTCAATACACAGTTCATTTATGCTTTGGAATTACAGCTCAAGAAGATATATCACTGATAAACTATAATATCCAATATATTACTATCATAAATATCACAGCAACAATGTCATAACATATGCAATGTAACAAATTCTTTTTATTAGGATATTTAAAATAATGAAGATGGAAATGTATTGTATTAATGGGTACTTACACACGGTTATTTAGGGTGGCGATGAAAGTATAAGCCAAGTGTAAATCTTTCTAACCTTTCCTGATAGATGCTTGACTTGAGTGAGTGTTGTGAGTGAGTGTTGGAGAGGCATCCCCACTATATTCCCTCCATCAGTAAACAATCATTTTCCTCTGAATGTAGACGAGGAGGGGATCAGACACTTGGAGGTTTTGCATAAATTGTCAAGTCAGTGACTGGGAGCCGGACCCAAAAGGCAGGCTTGGGTTTGAGCGTGAGCGAGGGAGTGAGAGAATGCCGATGAGATGAATATGCCACTCTGTTGTTTTCTAAAGTGGAGGGGACTAGTAGGACTTTGTTCTGCTCGCCATGATAAAACAGGGCCCTGGGCAGGCTAAGAGGATTGTTTTGCGCGCATGCCAGGGCTAGTGATGCCAGCTGGGCACTGGGAGGAGCTGGCAGCCCCCAGACAAGGATGGCAAAGGTAGCCAGGGTCATGCCACTGTGGAGACTGGCCGAACCAAGCCTTGTACACATACCAGCCATTTTAAGTTTTTTTTGTTTTGTTTTGTTTTTTTCTGGAGTCAGGGGGTGGGTGTTATAGGCTAGTTACAAGCTTCTTTTTGCCATTCTGGCTGCCTTTGTTTGATAGATATCACTCTTTCATGTCTTGGCAGATTTTTTTTTTTTTTTTTTTTTATCCAAAGCGATTTATGATACTCTGAATCATAAGATGATTTTCAATAAAACCTCCATAAATGTTCTAAACCTTTAACCATCCTGACTGATGTCATCTCTGTCTCCCACCATTTTTCTTCCAAAGTGCCATAGTGAAGTCAGATATTTATTGGGACAAATCCTTCAAGCCATAGGTTAAAAAGAGGGCTGCCATGGCAACCGTTTTGGGGGGTGGGAGTGTGTGTGTGTGGGGGGGGATAATGAAATGAGGAGCGTGTGTTGGGTGCTCATTTTCCCCCGTCTGGGTCTCACTTTTCGCCCTTTATCAGGGCCACTCCATCACAGCACGCAGATAACCCACTGAAAACTCAATCGACCTTCAAGGTGCAGGAGAAGCTCAGAGGAGGGGTGGTGGTGTGTGTGTGTGTGTGTGTGTATTTGTGTGTGTGTGTAAGAGAGGGGGACTGGAGATGTTACAATCACACACTAGATACTTGTGTCTCTGTCTCTCAATCTCTATTGCCACACACACACACACACAAACACACACACACACACACACACTGCGTTTATCAATGTAAATCTCCAGACACATGGACATTTGGAGTGGAGAGCAGGGAAAGAGAAAGACAGAGATACAGAGAGAGAAAGAGAGAGAAAAATTGAGAGGTAGAGATTGATAGAGGGAAATACAGAGATAGAGAGTAAGAGAGATGAACAGACAGAAAAAGAGAGTGATAGACAGAGAGAGAGAGAAGGATGAAGATATAGAGATAGATAACGAAGGAGAAAGCAGAATGAAAAAAAAATAAAAAAAACTGATCACTATGTCTGATGGGGGTATGTGGCCCATTTAGGAACCCAGATAGCTTTACAAACGCATTTGGCTCAGAAATAAAACCTGATAACCCAGGCCATGGCAAAGCACGGGACCAATTATCAAACAAAGAGGTGAAAGTGTGTGTGAGTGTGTCTGTGTGTGTGTGTGTGTGGATGTGCTTTTCCATAACAAAATGTTCTTAATATAGACATATAGCTGTGCTAAGGTGTCCAGTTATAAAGTAGGCCTATTCCCTCTGAAGTCAGTAAACATGTATGTTTGAATGTGCTTTTCTGTGTGTGTGTGTGTGTGTGTGTGTGTGTGTGTGATGTGTGCATGGCTGTGTGTTCTGTACATGTATACCCTATCCTTGTGGCTTGTATGTGTTTCTATCAGAGGCAGGGAATCCAGCCAAAAGCCCAATCACAAACGCCTTCAACTTCACCTCATTGCACCCCCCCACCACACACACACACACACACACACGCACACACACACACACACACACACACACACACACACACACACTCTCTCGGTAAAATGTGCTGACCAGTAAATTATGCATGCTTGCTCTATGAATAAATCAACTGCCAGGCTCTCTCACTACAAATGTGGGAAGTATTTACTCATTTAATCATCGGATTTTGCACAGAAACGCAGCACCTTGTGTGGGCTCTCACCGCTCTTGTTGCCATGCAAGAGGACTTGACGGACCGCCAACAGGGAGGATGGGAGCAATAGTAGCCCACCTCTCAACTGGACTGCCTAGCCCAGGCCAGCACTGGCCACTACTGGCTGGAGCACACACACACACACACACACACCACGGGCAATCTGCTGACGCTGGAGGAGGCTCAAGTGTTTGTGGAGCAAAACTCTGCCAGTTACCTCAGCTCATTCACAATTAGCCAGTTACCTATGCTAAAAGAGCCTGCTGAGGTGACACTGTGTTTGGGGCCTAATGCATATTGGGCTAGTGTGTACAGTACAAAACTGTCAATTGTTGTCTTTCAAGAGGGCCATGGAATATGTTTTATATATGTATTTAGTCAGTCCAATTATTTATATAGTACGTAAGGTGACCAGATGGCCCCCAGTTTTTGGTGGTCTGTCCCCGGTAAAATATAAAAAAATCCCACTTTGTCCCTGATTTTTGAAGCTAAGACATTACTTATTGTAATGATTTTGGAGAAATAGGAATATGGGAATGTGGGATTTCACTGAAATTTTCCTGATTTTCATCTGTCAGTTCTGGTCACCTTATTGTGCTGATCCCTCTGGAGCTAGCTATAGCTCACCATGTTAGCAGGTTCCAGGTTATTTAGTCACCCCACAACTCAAATTATCATTCAGATTGCTATTGCTAATGTGAGCATTTGTTCTATAGGCAACTGTGCAAGTGTGTCCTATTTTACTCTACCTTGGTACTGTACAAAAATCTACACTGAAAAGGTGTCAAATTTGACCTCATCAAATGATTCCTCTGCTGAGAAAACCCACTTTGGTCAAGTCTAGAAATCTCTCATTGTGCTCTTGTCGATATGTCTGTGAACTGATGCTAAATGAGCTGCATCGCAGGGCTAAAGAAAGCAGTTCAGCACATTCTGAATGTGCCACTGGCCGCTAGCCCAACTTTAATTACAGATCAATGGCCACTTGCTCCTGACATTTAGAAACTGCTAAACCACATTACCACTAGAACAAATGTTGAACAGAGAGTTGAACAGAATAGTATCGAACAGTTGGACCCGGGTTGGAGATCTCAAAAAGAAAAGAAAAAAATGCTGCCAATACAGTGATACCAGGAAATTGTACAAGATGTGTGCTAAGACCATGAGGTGATAAATGCATATTTACACACACACACACACACACACACACACACACACACACACACACACACACATACAGTGCATGCTCAGTTGTTCTCTTTCTCTGTTCCTGAAAGACTAGTGACCTGTCACCTGCCTGAACACAAATTTTAGACATTTTGGGTGCTTTATTCAACTGTCCAAAATGACTGGATATAAGAAAATGAATGGGTGAGACCACAGTAAATATACAGAATTGCTTTGTTTCAGGCACATACAGTCTTACCCACAGATCAGACAGACAGTGTAAGTGTGTTCACTCACACAAACATAAACACACCCTTTACTCCCTATTTTTGCTTCCACTGACAGCCTCCACCAAAAACCTATTTCCAGTAAAATCTCTCCCTCATTGAATTACATAGACTTTGTTCAGTAATGCCTACAGGCCATAATTAGTTCACTATAGTTTTAAATTTGTAATATTCAAGAGAGCATACATTGATACAGAGAACTATCACCAAATTTTATGATAATCATTGATAATATATGTTTTATCTGAAGTAAACATGCTCTGGTCATTTTTGACCAGAACACTACACAAGTTGTAACCATGAAACGAACACAACAGGAGGGCTAGTGTAAACTAAGCAGTGTTTGGTGAAGTGTGCTATACGAACGCGGACATATTCAACGCAGAACTACAAAAGTTGGTTGGTGCCGAGCGCAGAAACCCGCCGAACTGTAAACCAACCAAAGAGTAATCATGGTTAAATTTTAGTTTTTTTTTCCTATCCTAGAACGTGTTTGTCCTTCTCAGATGAGTTCAAAAGTACTTCACCTGCCAGGCGTTCCCTTTGAAGCTGTTTGGTCACTGCATGTCCAGTGTTTATGCAGGGGGAGGTGTCTCAGCCAATGTTTTTTGCTGCATGTAGCGTTCTGCCAAGTTTCTCACACAGGGCACAGTGGCCCTTTTTTTCATCCAGACATCGCTCGCCACAGGGGTGCCCTCATCCTCACCACTCAGACGCTCCTGCTTGCCGCTCGACCTTTTGACCCTGTAGCACTACTAACATTAACCTTTCAGAGGGCCACTTTAAATGTCACCATGCCCACCCCCTCCCCTCCTCCCACACCACCCCCCACTATGTGCTCGAATGTTGTTTATTTTCAGATCCACACACACATGCAACCTGATAAGGCGACAAAAGAGCTCGCACTCAGAACCTCACAGATAGGTATATGTCAGGACCATCATACCATTCAGGTGTCCAGAGGAGTGTACAAAAGCGTCCCTCATTCGGTGGCTGGCCAAGGTCAGTGTGGATTAGCAGGCCGGTAACCCTACCAGGTCCCGCGCAGTGCCTACAAAGCACACTGACACTAACTGTCAGCGGCCTCTCTTGCGGCAACCCTATCTGCCCTGGCGCTCTGGTCGCAGAGGCTACCTGAAAAAAAGGGGACGGCGCAGGTAGCGATTTCAAATTGTCCTCTTCGTCTGGGCCTCCCGCCTTCCCCTTTGATTCCAGGTGACTCACTTGGTTTCATCAGTCAAAACTGTCGGGGCGGCTCTGTTGCCGTTCAGAGCCATTGCGGCACATAATTCCCATAATTTGTGGTTATTCTGTCCGCGCATACCTCCCTTTGTTGAGCCACTTCCGAGACACAGATGAATAGGAGAGAGAGGGCTTATTGCTACATGGCCAGGATTAGGTGTGTTCCCATCGGATCTCCACGGAGAGGAAGAAAGAGAGGGAGAGAGAGAAAGAAAAAAAAAGAGGAGAAGAGAGTAAACAGAGTTCACAAAAGCTCAAGGGCCACTATGCCACAAGGTGTTAACAGAAGTCTTTGAAGGCGTACCATGAAAGAGTTAACAGCAATAAATAGACGTCTCAATCATGTTGTTTTTTGGGCTTGGTCTCAAGCCTCTGTTGAGGATTATTTTGTCAGGGACTTGTACCTGCAAATTTGTAAACCTTACCCACATCTCCCCTTATTACCTCCCTGGGAACAAAGGCTGCACACAACTGCTGTCTGAGCCGAGGAGAACTCTTGTCTAATATTACTGCATGTTACAAGGTTGCCATTTTATGAACCCTGTGTGTGCTTACATGCGTGTGTGTGTGTGTGTGTGTGTGTGTGTGAGAGAGAGAGAGAGAGAGAGAGTGAAGGGAGCTGGGGGGAGGGCTGTTAAAATTGCATTTCATCCTAATTTCATTTTCCCAGGATTTCTTTCCCCCCTCAAACATCCATAACATGTAGAGGGACAGTGTGAATAGTTTCCACCACACTACAGCCATTGTGCCCCAAATCCCAGGCTTCAGAGTATTTATTATGTGAGAATTTAACATTGTCTCACAGAGACATAACATATCCCACAGCCTCCACATCTGATCCCCATTTAGGTGCCATGTTTCTCTCTTCATAAACCTCACCTTTTCATCATGGCATTATGACATTATAGCATGTGAGGATGACTTTGTGTAAACTTTATGGGTCACTAACTACCTTAATGGCACCAAGGTGTATTAAAGTAAGTGTGTCATTTTTCATAATCAAGCAAAATCAGTTTATTGTTTGGGCAACATGCAGCTTTGACTAGACTAATGCTCATTCTAGCGGGCCTTGTCTTCACACCATAATTAAGAATGTAAAATTATTTCTCTTCAATTACATGCATGGGAAGAAAACATCACTTGAGCCGTCAGTGCAGCACATATTTCCGTGGCTTATAACTAATGGAGCCATTCTTGATTTGATAATAGAGACAGTTACAAGGTTGCCGCGGATAATTGCCAGCATGTTATTAATTCACACAGATTCGTTAACCACCGCAAAAGCGGTCAGCGATCTTCTGCGCTAAATTAGGTCATACATGCACAAGCCTGCACAGCCAACCTCACGCCCCTGAGAGCACACTTAAGCTCTTTGTACATCCACATTCTGACAAGCATTGTTGCTAAATCACTGTGGAAAAGTCCCTTCAGGATGGAAAACTGCAGTGAAATATAACATGCTGTTGCCTTTTTTTCTTCTTTTTTTTTTTTTTTCTAAGCACTATCACAAGTGGCACTATCTAATTCGAGCATGTGTCTGAATGTGACATGTTTCTCCATGCTGAACAGAGTAAACACTCTGTGCTTGTATCTGCGGGGGAGCCTGCCAGCCTGATTAGCTTCCAAAGGGAAAGGAGCTGCTACCAAAGTGCCTTGCTGCTTTAGTTGCCTTCCCTAGGCCTCTTCAGCTGTTGCCTAAACAGCCATGTCCTTCCCGGGCCTGTTAAACAAATGGTTGCAACAGTGAGGGAATTCTGCAATGGAGAATATGTCCATGCTTGAATGGTGAATGTGTGTGTTTCTTTCTCACTCTGTTTGTGTGTGTGTGTGTGTGTCACTATGTGTGTGTGTGTGTGTGTGAGTGTGTGTGTGTGTGTGTGTGTGTGTGTGTGTGTGTGTGTGTGTGTGTGTGTGTGTGTGTGTGTGACAGACAGATTAGAAGTGAAAGGAAAAGGTGTAAAATGGTAAGTAGCAGAAAGAAGCCAGGAGCAATAAGTTGAGAGAGGCACAAGTGAAAGCTAGAGGTAAAGATGTCAGACAAATCAAAACTAGTGTGTATGCAAGAGAGAGAGAGAGAGAGAGAGAGAGAGAAAGAGATAGAGAGAGGACAGAAAAAAGAGAGACAGAAAACTTAAACCAGACTTGGGGGGTTGGTTGGAGAGGAAGGCAGTGAATGGGAGAGAAAGAGGTAAAAGGAGAGAGAGAAAGAGAGAGAGAGAGAGAGAGAGAGAAAGAGAGCAGGCAGATACAGAGAGAGAGAGCAGGAGATCCATAGAGAAAGTGAGTGAAAGACAGAGTGTGTGTGCTCCTCGTTCCTGTCGCCTACGTGTGTTGGGGGGCCTGTGAGGCATTGTGCTGGGGCAACGGCATGCCCACCTGAGGACAAAGACACACACACACACACACACACACACACACACACACATACACACACAGTGCACAGGCCTAAAGTAGCAGTGTACTGACGGCATGCCTACCTGAGGGCACATAGAGGGATGATGTGCACCTCTACTGGTGCCAAGCGCATGGCTGCCTGCTGATTACAGAGGGGGCCGAGACACCATGCCAGCCCTGGAGAGCTTGCCCACCACCACCACCAGCCTTCTGCTCTCAACCCATAGGCGCATATGACAGCTCACACACACAAATGTATATACACACACACACACACACATACACACAAACTCTCTCTTTCTCTCTTTCACTGTGTGTGTATGGTTGTGTATTATTGTATGATATAGGATTGTTCATGTAACAGTTCACATATACGTGTGTTATTGCATGATATATGATTGTCCATGTAACAGTTCACATGTAGGCTATATAATGTGCTTTGTGTGTGTGGGTATGGATGTGTGCGTGTGTGTGTGTGTGTGTGTGTGTGTGTGTGTGTGTGTGTGTGTGTGTGTGTGTGTGTGTGTGTGTGTTTCCTCAGTTTAACCACATCCTTCTTGGGAAGTGGGCCTATTCATAACCTTTCCCCTCATTAAGTCAGGTCAACTGAATACCAATAATTACTCTATGGCTTTCTCTCATCCCACACCTTATGGACATTAACCTTTATTAGAGTAATTCAAAGAATAGAATACAAACACACTTGCACACACACACACACAATCTTGTATTCTCAGTGGTGTAAGCACCAGCACCGCACCCTCTCAATTGCTCTTACATTTTGGGATTCAGCGCATTCAAAGGAAAGTTCAAAGCAAATGTTTGCCATGTTCAAAGAACAGAGAGCTAACCAAGGCTATTTTTTCCATCTCTGTTTCTCTCCCATAGGCTGATGGAGTAACACACACACAGACAATCACACACAAAGACACACACACACCCCGGGCTGTGTGTGCATACAAATCACCTGAACACAGTACACATGTCTCAAGGTTGGCTTAACGGGTGGAGTGCATTTGCAAGTGATGTGTGTCATAGGAGGTCAATTGCGGTCTTTTTTTCACCATAGATCATCAGCTAAATTAATTATCTCACATAAAATACTGGATGGATCAAAGATATTTGGCTATCTATTGTCTTCCATCACTTCTCTGTTGTGTATAACATATTCGTCATGGCAAGGTAATAACTTAAAAAATTGGTCAATGTGACTATTTTTGCCATGGAGGGTCACATTTGAGCTTTGGCAATGTCTCTCTCTCTTTCTCTCTCTCTCTCTCTCTCTTTGAGTTATTGAAATCTACCCAGTCTTACTGCTGAGAAGAGCAGTGAGTGCGGAAGAGTAATCATTCAGCTCCAAGTCTATTGATCTCGAGACTATTCCACCTGACTGTATAAACAGGCCAATGCACTCCCAGCACCGATAACAGCTATGAACAAAGAATCCCTGTAACCCCATGACACACACACACACACACATGCATGTATGGCACACGTCAGAAATAAATATACGCCCACTCACTTAACACACATACACCAACACATCCGCACACTAAAACATACACACCAAAGGGAATGACGCGTGGCATATGGACAAAACAAACTCCAGCCTGCTGTTTTATTTCCTCATCCAGAGAGCTCAGAAAATATATAAAAATCAATAATCATTTAGTCTTAAGGGTAAATGAAACTACATAACAGCCAAACGTAGCCTGTGGCCAGTGGGTCTTACTGGCCAATTTGGCCCCTGTGAGAGCTGGAGGCTAATCCCTCTCTGAGCTGCCCAGCCCAGAGCAGGCGTCCAGAGTAAACGCGTTTGCTGGAGAAATATGAAAAATCAATGGCTGTTTCCTTCTATCACCCGCACAGGCATGCATCATAAATCTGTGTTTGCAAGCACAAAGGCCCACACACTGCTCATGAACACACACACATACACACACGCATATACATATAAATACCCAGATATTCATTTCCTCTGTCTCTCACACACATCTTATGCATCTACTACACAGATACACACACATACAACGCACAGGCATACACACACACATATACAACACATACATACCTACACCCACCCACCCATACACACACACACACACACACAAACACAAACACCAAGGCAGGTGCATAGACCCACAGTAGCATTGCACTGAGGCCTGCTATATTGAGAGAGGGATACACACAGGTAAAGCCTCCACATGGTAGCCTCCTTTAATCTTACTGAAATGGACAGGATGACTTCATAGATCAGCGTAACTCCGTGTGTGTTTTCTCTCTCTCTCTCTCTCTCTCTCTCTCTCTTTCTGGGTCTATATTTCTGGTCTGATGTAAGTAGTTGCATGTGTCAACTCTATAAAATCTGTCTGGCTTTATCTGAATTCAGTGTAAGAGAAATTACAAGATTTTTTTTACAATGCTTTTAAGGTTATTTTATAATATGCAGTAGCCTTTGTTTTATAACAATTTAAAACAACTGGCTAGAAAATCTGAAATAATTCTTCATGGCTAGCCAACTGGTGCATTTAATATCCTACTCTTCTCTTTTCATTAATCTCTAAATTAACTGCATAAGCATTACCATATGTACAAAATGGTGCCCTCTCTTAGAATATTAAACCTGTCCATTAATGAATGTTTGACTACATCACACTCAAGGCAGGATTACTGAATATTTAAGAGGTGGGCCTATTTAAGGTTAAAGTATCTTGTAAATAACTAGAAAAGAAATGTTGTCTGAATGTGAATCTATTTTAAATGTACCGTTCCGGGTGAAAGATTGAAGGCAGCGTGTGGAAGTGGATATTTACATGTTTCTGTTTAGTACTGATGAGACTAGACTCCAGGGAGTCCAAGTAAATGGCAATCGCTACTAAGTCCTACTTCATTGTTGTATTCCTATGCGTCCAGGTCACGAAAGCACCATCATTACTGCGATGACTGAAACGGAATATTTCGTGAGCTGAAGGGCCACTTGGAAGCCTATGTGGCGGCGTCAGGCGCCACGTCCTGTTGGAAGTGCTCGAAAGTGTTCAGCAGCACACGGAGTGGAATTTCAGACTCGTGCGTGACACTAGGCTGCTTGTTCCCCTACTGCCCCCTGCCGTGCACCAACGCGCGCTCACAGAACCGGGGGAAATATTGCATGCTGCCTATTGCATGAGCCCTCTCAGCACGTTCAAACTTCAACCGTTTGACATATATCCCCTCGAGTTATAATAATAATAATAATAATAATAATAATAATAAAACATTGTATTTACCCCATTTATTTAAATAATCTAAAGGGTCTAAATGATTATATAAATCAGCTAAAAAGTATTGTTTACAACCAGTGCAACTGGGCAATCCTGTATGTTTTCCTGTAATGTTGTAAAAATATATATAAAATAATAAAAAAATAAAATAAAAATAGCATGTATGTTAAAAATAGCATGTACACCTTTAATTAGCATTTCATTGAATAAAAATACGTTCACTTTTGTGCCATCACATGCAAATTATACGCCTACGTACTGTATCTGGAACTCTTTTGTGGTATCTTACAAAACTCACCAAAGGTCATTTGATGTAAGCGGTCTAACGGGTATGTCCCTGTGACAACCTCGGTGGGTAATTATCTAGACCTGTTGGAATTAATCTGGGCCAAAACAAAACCGTTTTTTAATCTTAAGGGAGAGTGGAGCAACAGAGGGTTCTAGGATGAGAGGAAAATGTTTAGTGCGCGATATTACATTACTCGCAATTAGCAAAAGAAATAAATCATAAAATCTTCCTCGTGTGACGGGTGATAATGGCCATGATTGGAGCTCAATTATCACGTTATTAACCAGCTAGCCCCACGTGGGTAGGCTGGTAGGCGTGAAATAGGGACCCATCAGCTGATAGGGGCACTGTGTGTGTTTGTGTGTGTGTGTGTGTGTGTGTGCCATGAGTGGAGGGTTTTTTGAAGGGCCTCAGTCAGCTGGTGCAGTTGTGTAGAGAGAGTGAAAGCCCCCCACACACATTCACAGACACCACCTTCATAACACAGACAGGGCAGAGGAGGATGCATACACCACCCACAGGCAGACCGATGCACTTTTCTATTTATTTATTTATTTTTACCTCACACAAACAGCCCCTGTGTGTGTGTGTGTGAGAGAGAGAGAGTGTGTGAGTGAGTGAGTGAGTGTGTGTGTGTGTGTGAGAGAGAGAGAGTAAGTGTGAGTGTAAGTGTAAGAGAGAGAGAGAGAGAGAGAGATGAATACAAGACGAAAATGAAACAATTATTATGAAAGTGCAACTCAACGATTCCACCCCCAAATTCGTTGATAAAGGAAAACTCCACAGAGGAAAAAGTGCAGTCATTCTTTCCCTTTACTTCAAGCACTTCTTGCACCTCTTGATGGGCCATTTGCATCATCTGAAAAGCGTTCAAAATGCGAAAAAAGCTTTCCTTGTGTATTGTTTATAATTTATAAAGTACAGAGGTGTGAGCTATGGTGGGAGTGTGATACGTCTTTTGAAATGAGAGCATGTCGGTGAAGCGTCTATCCAAGCACGAGTGTGTACTGGAGTTCCGCTCCGTAGAAACGAGGGGCGGGGATGGAATATTCATATGAGCGCGCGTGACGGCGGCTGTTTTCCAATGCACGCAGAAGCTCGCGACTCCTCCGCAGCTCCGCACCTCACAGTCCAAACCAGCGGGCGCACCGGGACCTGCCGCCTCCATGCGGGTGCTCTGCTGATCTCGCGCTTCCGTTCAGTTGGTTTGTTTTCATGTAATTATTTGCACGGCGTTGCTCACCTAAATGTGTTGATTCTTAGCGCTCGGACTCTCGCTTTCCCTATTTTCTGCCTCCATTTCTCCCCTTTTTGGAGAGAAGCAAAGACTCTCGCAAGTATGTCATATCCTCAGGGTTACCTCTATCAGCCTCCGGGTTCGCTGGCTCTCTACTCCTGCCCGACTGGATACGGTGCTTCGGCTCTGGCCGCCCCTAGGAGCGAGGAGCTGGCGCGGTCTTCCTCGGGTTCAGCCTTCAGCCCTTACCCCGGCTCGGCCGCCTTCTCTGCCTCAGCCAGTGGTTTCTCCAGTCCGCTGCCATACCCCACCGACCCGGCCACGGGGCTTCCGTCGTATATGGTAAATACACTTGGGAAAGTTTTGGGCTATTGTGGTTATTGTGAAGCAAAGTGTTGTGTTTGAGGTATGAGGTGAGTGGTTAACTTGAAAGGCCGAAGGGTTAGGGAGTCGTTATAGCGATGGCGGTATCAAGTGTAGGTCACATAAAACAAAAACAAAACAAAAACAATAGCTGAAGTTTTGGAGGTTTGCTCAGTTAATTGCGGAAATAACTATATGGTTGTCGTCTTCGTAATATTTGTATATATTTAAGATTAACATACATTTTCGTGAAGCTTATTTTAATCTGCTTGCCCGTCATTTAATGCATATTTTACATATACATAACTTATATAATATAAATTTGTTAAACTGTTCATGTCTTAAAGAAAATATTGCTTTCAGTAATTATAATTCTTGTGTAGAGCGGACATTTCTTTAGTCGGTGAGGCAAAGCTTACATTTATTGACGCATAGCATATGGCACCCAAAGGCCTAATTTATTTGACATGCTAGTGGCAAGGGCTATCAAAGTCAATTGAGTCTTAAGTAAAAACTATGATTATTATTGTCAATATAATAATAATAATAATAATAATAATAATAATAATAATAATAATAATAATGCCGTTTTGCTGCTTCTTTAATATTATTTTTTCTTTATAGTTTCAAGACGACGTGTTGTTAAACAATCACAATGAGAAGATATGCAATCAGACAGGCGCACTTTAATATGAAAAGATGAATTAAGAACGCTAATGACATGGTGCTTCATGGGGCTAAAAGGGCCGTATCCACTGATTTGCTAATTGGATTTGTAAAACCGTGGTGCCAGGAGCTTCCTAGACACAGCCAGAGCTTCTACATCAGCAGGGGAAAAGGCAGGAAGTTTGGGTGTTCAGGAAAAAGACCGCAAGTGTTATGTGTTATCAGATCGAATGAGAGGGAATTCATTAATGTTCTGCTTGCAATTTCAGAGCGATTCCTTAGGTTGATTTATTTTGTATACGGTCAGTTTCCATCGTGGTACAGTTCAGGTGTAAATTCATGCCTCGGTAATCACGAGCAAAATGCCACAACTAGTTGCACACGATTTTAACTCATGTGTCTTTTAAAGGGCTCACCATATGACACGCACGCGACGGGCATGGCTGGAGCGTTAAGTTATCATCCGTATGGCACCCCTGGTTATCCCTATCAGCTAAATGATCCGGCCTATCGCAAGAATGCTACCCGGGACGCTACGGCAACACTGAAGGCCTGGCTGCAGGAGCACCGGAAAAACCCGTACCCCACCAAAGGCGAGAAGATCATGCTGGCTATCATCACCAAAATGACCCTCACGCAGGTGTCCACCTGGTTCGCCAACGCCAGGAGGAGGCTGAAGAAGGAGAACAAGATGACGTGGGCCCCGCGGAATAAAAGCGAGGACGAGGACGAGGATGATCCCGACGGGGAAAGGAAGGATGATCGCACTGAAAAGAACCCTGACAACAGTGAAACCTCTGCAGAGGATGAAGGTAATCCCTCTCTCTTCAACATACAGATGAAGCTGGGACTGCAAAAGTTACCATAAAGCTAGTTTGAATTTTATCTGGCGTGGGAGTAGAAAAAAGTTTTATGTCAGCTATCACACAGGTGCTACTCTCTTGTTCGAATCGTTGCTGTGCATGTTTTTCGCTGAGAATATCAGTAATGGTACTATTAGGCTATAGCTAATGGCTGTATATTTTTTCGTAGCCTACTCATGTTATTCACTGTGTTTATATTTTATTATTATTAATTCTATGTTCAGTTAACCAAAACGTGGTTACTTTTGCATGCACAGCCATAGTCTTTAAATTAAAGGATTATGATATTTTTTGTCAGGTATCAGTCTGCATGTGGACACCCTTACTGACCATTCGTGCTCAGCGGACTCGGACGTGGAGAAGGCCGGCTGTAGAATGGGAGACCTGGGCTGCGAGTCCGGGTCAGACATTAAAGAAAAATACGGGGACAACATGCGTGACACCGCCAGCGAGGAACGACACCGAGGCCTGTCGCCCAAGACCGTGACACCCTCTCCGCTGACTGGCGTGGAGGCCCCTCTTTTAAACCTTCACCACCGGGAGGATCCCAGAAACAACAACAGCAAGAGCTGCATGGACAGCCGTGTCACGTCTGAGCAGCACAACCCGTCTGCCAAACCCAAACTCTGGTCGCTTGCGGAAATTGCAACATCGGACCTGAAGCAGCAGGTGGGACAGAGCGCGCCCCCAACCTCCGGCCTACTGACCTCCAGCGCCTCTTGCGCGTCCCCGGGCAGCGCGCTCTATCCCGCCTCGTCTCTTCTCGGGCGGCCTATTTACTACACTTCTGCCTTCTACAGTAACTATACCAACTACGGCAACTTTGGAGCGCTGCAGGGACAAAGCATCTTACGCTACAACTCCTCTGGCGTGGCGACAGACGGACTTGCGCAGTCTGTCCTCAACGCCAACGCGCTTCAGAAGCAGTGCGGTGACCCGCTCCTTAAAAACAATCCAAACCACACCGAGCATCACTTCAGATCCGCACACATAGAGCCCAAGAAAGGTACGTAAAGACAAGTCGAGCTTCTCTTTGTCACCTGCTCAATTATTGCGGTGTCTTTGGGAAATATAACTTTTTTTGTTTGCTCGGAGCTGTCTGTATTTGCATTTGCACTCGTCAGAAGTATTGACACACTGTTTGACACGGTTTGCGCAATCTGTCAGACCCATTGAGGAGATCCCATTAAAGACAGCCACTAAGCAGATGGACTATCTGCATGGCTGAGTTTGTGTGTCCATCGAAGAAAACCACGGCTACGACTGGGACTAAAGTGTAAATGTGGCGGCCTGTTGTCAGTTGACCCTATGGCTGTATGCACAAGTAGGATCGCACTCCTTCCGGCACAGTTAGAGGAGAATGTTCGAGGGTGCTCAATGTGCTTGTAGATGACATGGGCTCTGACTGTAGACAAAAATAGTGTATGTAACAATTATATATGCTACTGATATTATCTATGCAATTATTATTTGACAAACCTCGTAGTATATGGGATGTTTTAAGAACTTTATTTATTTCTTTTCCTTTGTGCGCTTAAATATGTACGTCTAAACAATTAGACGGGCCTAAAGGTGTATAATGTTCCCACTTCATGCACATCTCTGGGTAGGTCTAGTCCCGAATATTTCTGTGCAGTCACTTGCACCCCCCCCCCCCTGCTCCGCTGCAAACTCCGGATTGGCGTGATTTTATTTCCTTGGTCTACAGGTAGGTGTCACACTTGCTTTGAATTAGGCACTCTACGCCCACGCTTCCTTATTTAAGGATGTGTATAGGCCTGAAACCAGTTGGCTCTTTTGTGGACCCCATCTTGTGCCACGTTAGAAAGGACTGCAGTCATGACCCCAAATATCTCACCTCCTCTTTTACAGAAATGTGCTTTTGCACATGACGCAGTTACCGTCATACCTAAAACGACTTTCCTGAAAAACAGAAAGAAAAAAAAAATCTCTCAGGAGTCCAGTTTGCTTCATCGCCACCATGCATTGTTGTATACTTTCAAGTGTGAACTTTAATTAGACCTACTGTACAACCTATTTGTAATGATGAATACATAATGTAGAGGCTGGGACTGGTGACTCTCTATAAGGGGGATACATTTGATATTTATTTTTTTAATGATGGCGAATGCCAATAATTTATGCAAGTTGTATTGCAATGGAATTGAACATTGTTTGTAAATAAATTATGATTGTTTTTTTTTTATTTAATTCGCCGAAAGTTACACAATGTTGTTAACAAGAGTACTTTTACTAATTTATATCTTTGATTGTAAATAAACGCGCGCTAGTCTAAACTAGCACATGCGGATTATCCATTATTTAAAGAAAATGGGTGGATTTGTTTTTGCAGTTTTTATTTACATTAAATTGCATATTGGTCTTTGGATTTTATTTCACATCTCTGCAAAGTTTAAAAAAAACGGAAAAGGGGAAAGTCATATTTTTGCTTTAGATTTAAAGACCATTTATTTGACTGATTGCTTAGGTGAATAAACTGCGCGTTTATGTGTGTGTATGCGCATGTGTGTGTGTGTGTGTGTGTGTGTGTGACCGTGGCCATGACGGCTCCAAATGAGAGGCCGCTTATGCTTCGGCTTCATTTATTTCCTTTCGTGATGACTCGCGCTGTGAGGGGGGAGATTTGGGCCTCCCCGAGGGGCGACCAGGAGGCTTTTAGCCGAGTTCACACCGGGCAGTTGGGCTTCATTAGGGGCCGGTACAGGACCATCCATAAATGGTGTCTAAACATCTGTCAGCTCCGGCAGAGTCGATGTGTGCAGGGGGAATTACCGACAGTTCTAGTTTTTGCCATTTCAATAAAACGCTTTCACCTCGAGAATAACTGTTGAAAAGGAAAAAAAAAAATTCACACAATATGGTAGGAATTTCAAAACAAGAATGAAACGAATTATCCACTTACTATAACATCAACAACGACAACAACAACAGCAATAATAATAATAATAATAATAATAATAATAATAATAATAAACCCCTAGTAGTAATAATAAATATCATTGTTGAGCACAGAGACAGCTGTACATTCCTTTTTTTCAAGATTCTAAATCGAAGTCCATGCTATCTCTTAATAATCATTTTGATAAAAAAAGAGGTTTAAGAAAGCAAATGTTTGTTGTGCAGTATTTGTTGATATGTTTTAACTAACGTTTATTCAACATTTCCTGTATTTCTAGCTGTCATATTATCAAGTGAAAATTCAGAGGACTCAGTGACCACACAATTTGTTCTCTTCAATAGAATGGAAGAGAGGGCTAATCATGTTTTTAGGATCGCGCTCCCTTCTCCCTTTATTTGAGATGGTGCAGATGAAAGCTTACCGTTCCCACGCGCCCGGTCAGACAATGCACCCTGGCTCTTCCTCTTAATTAGTCGTAATTATGGAGCCATGCGGGAGACATGCGCTGTCCCGGTAAGGGGGCCCACCAATGTTTCCACCGGGGCATTCATCATATGCATGACGCTGCCTCGAAATAAGACAGTAACTTTAGAGCCGAGCAATTCAATGTACAATTCGGATTAACAGCTTAAAATCATAACATAATTTACACTGGGCCTGTATTTATTCGGCAACGATTTGTCATAGCTATAGCATTTTATATAAACATACGGATTTAATTCATAAAGAGAAACGTGATTGTTCATTATTGTAAAAATGCCTCAAAACGAGGATATCATAAGGCAGCAATCGCCTAGTGTGTATAAAGTTTCCAAACGGTTGAGCCGTTTAGGCTATTTCATTGCCGAAGAAAGGTGATAAATGGGCGCCCACTCCAGCGGTCAACTTCTGTCCTCTTAAGACACGGATAAGGTCAGCTCTCATGCCGTGGCTAAGTCAACCAGCGGCCTTTGATAAACCTATTCTCCATTCGTTATCTTTAGGACTCTAATCAGCCATTAGTGCAGGGTCGTAAATAAAGCTCTCTGGTCTAGCAAAGGAAGGGAGCATATTAGCAAACAGGCCACAGATGGGTGTAGCGGGCCACATCAAAGTCCGGGAGGCGCGTGTTAGACGCGGCCCGGGGCCCACGCGCTCGTAAAGGTGTCATAGGAGATGTCCCGCTTTCGAACTGATCAAGGACCGGAACCGACCCAGAGTCGCAGACTGAAGCGCCGACCGACAAACCTCATCATTAAGGGCTTATGCCTGGCCACACAGTTTTAATTGACAGTTGTTTAAAACCTCTCACAGCGCAATAGGGTGGCGTGCAATCCACTGGATACTTTGTGATGTACAGAAAATCCTGTGGGCCCACTGGCAGACAAACAATTCATTAAAAATATTATTTATTGATTGATTGATTGGAAAAGGAGTTTCATCTCTATCCTCTAATGGTACCATAGCATCACTTCAGTAAGTACAGTACAGTAAGTACAATAATGCTATACAAACCCGTATTATTATTATTATTATTATTATTATTATTATTATTATTATATACTACTACTACTACTAATAAAAGCCATCTCTTATTAAGAAATACATTTGATATAATGTTGATATAATAGCCAAACTGTTTCTCCACGAAGGCTATTCAATAGTTCCATGTGTTCACAGTAAGCAAAGTGTAACAGAATATTCTTCAAATATTTTCTCATCTGCTGAAGAAGTGTAAGTGTAAGTCTAAGGGGGTGTGACAGTCCTGGGCTGAACCCAGCCATGACCTCTCAATATGTGGAGATGGGCATGTCGCACAGTTTGCAGAGTTGCCATGGTGAAGAGAATACCAATAGTAAACACATCAGCATCAGCACCAGCATGAATCCAGACGACCTTTCACCAGCAGCACCGCAGACAGACAGACCAACTGCATGCAAATCAGAACCATTAGAAAGAGATGTGCCTGGCACAAACTAGTGGATCTGTCTGATCACCTGTCAGTCCTCAGGTGTTTGGAGAGGCATTCATACAAATTTTAAAACTAAATTATATATATAAAATAACATCATTATTTTATATTAATATTTGTTCTGCGCTTCCATGAATTAAATATGAGTTGGGAACATTGCATGTGCATCATTTAATGTTTGGGTATTAATGTTGTCTTCAGTGATGTTTTAATGTCATGGTGGAAATGTGTTTTTGTATGTTTTCTGTTACACACACACACAGACACAGACACATGCACACACACACAGATGTATTATTCCTTTTTCCAGGCAGAAGTCAATCTGACACTCTTCCTCTCTTCTTCTCTTTGTCCCTTGCTTTTTTCACCCCATTTGTTTGCATAGCACATTACATTTTTCTCATGATTCCCAGGCAAGCACAATATCCCCCACACACCCTAAGGGAAGACAGAGGGAGAGAATGACAGAGAGAAAGAAAGAGAGAGAGAGAGAGAGAGAGGGCGGGGGTGGCAAGAAAGGGTAAAAGCACCCTGACGAGGGCTATTAGTTAAAAATCACCCAGAAGAAAGCCCTTACATGGGGCTGGTGTGGCTAATTAAGATTCTGTTTAGAGGGGCAGCCGGTGAATACTGATGGCCCTGCTCTGCTCTCCTTAAACCAAAGTGAAGGAGAGAACTTGCTCAGAGACTGTGCCTGGTGAATGACCAGCCTAGCGGACAACCAGACAAGACTAACAGGTGAACAGCAATACAGAAAGGCTGCAGCTCTATGTGTGGATAGGCCTGAGGGGTGGATATGGGGTATGTTTCGAAGACATTAGCTCAAGTTACAAGCGGACTGGCAGGCTGCCTTTGATGGTGTGCAGAGGGCCAAGGCCAATGAGTGGACCAGCAGCGGTTGCCTGCAGGGGGGCCCCTGGGCCCTGTGAAGCCAATACTCTCCAAGGGGATAGGGGGCCATGCTAGCCTACACATCGCTAGTGCTTGAGGCTCCATACATGAGCAAGCACAGGCAGATTTACATTTACATGAACATATGCTCAAATGCACACAGACACAGATACACACGCACATACATACATACATACATACATACATACATATATACTGTTACGTCCATAACGCCAACACAATGTCATGGTGTGATGTGAATGATGATTACATGAAAGATTCTGCATTCACTCGTCTTGGTTGTAGAACATATGAAATAAAAAATAAAAAAAAACTTTCAGATAATCATTTTTATCATACAAATACAATGGCATTTTGTTGGTTATGAACGTGACAGTTTTCTGTGGAATTGCCCACATATAAAGATACATACATACAAATATACATACATGCATACATACATACACATAGGACACTTTATGTCAACCCATGTAAGTCTCCTTCACAAACACACACACACACACACACACACACACACACACACACACACACACACACACACACACACACACGTATATAGTCTGCAGAACTTAGCACCAAGATTAGGATCTATCATTTGTCTTTTTACAGCCAAATCCCAGCTGGGTTGCTCTCCTTTTAAAGGCTGGACTAAATTTGCCTACAAAGATGTTTACATTGTCAAGTCAGCAATTGACAAGACCCTAGCAAGTGGATCCAACAGACACTTTGGCACCAGCGTCATGAACTCTTAGCTCTTTGTAGACATCATTCATTCTAATTGGCAAGGTGTTCATTTGTTATGTGGACATCTGGCTTAAAGTAGTGGTGGAAGGGGTTTTCTCACCACTTGATAAGTGATGGCATACCACTAATATGAGTTTAGCCATTTCTTTCAAGTTGATCAGGTGCAAATATGAACTCCAATAATAAATCAGTTCATCAGTGTAAAGTTTTCCTTAGCAACCACTTAGATGGTATGATGGCACACAAGAGCTGTATTATAAATACTCTGAGCACTGAGTGATTTGTGCTCTCTCTCTCTCTCTCTCTCTCTTTGTGTGTCTTTGTCTTTTCTCTCTCTCTCTCTCTCTTTGTGATTTATATGATGTGAAATGTATCTGGAGTGTCGCTGGAGAATTAAGGGTGGTGCAAAAACAACTGCTGCTGGGACTCCATGATGGGGCACAGGTCAGCACCATGAGTCTCTTCAGGCACCTCCGGGGCGACCTGGGATGGAGGCAGAGATCAACAGGTGAAAACTACTCTAAACAACACACACACACACACACACACATACACACACACACACACACACACACCCCACACACACACAGGTACACAAACACACACACACACACACACACACACACACACACACACACACACACACACACACACACACACACACTTTCCCTTTCACTCTGTGTGGGGTTACTTAAATGACATAGAACCCCCCCCCCCCACACACACACACTCACTCCCTCTCCCTCTCTCTTTCATGCACTCTCTCTTACCCAGTCACAGCATGTATTTGGGCTAGGTAGCTTTCATTCTGAAATGCAATCTGTCAGGTTCATCTGCTAATTGAGCAGGAAGTCTAGCTCAAGGTGGGCGGGGCTGAAAGCAGAGATGGCCATTCCCTAACCAGTACTGAGGTTACTGCTTCCCACTCTAGCCAAATGAGCAACTCTCCAAAAAAAAAAAAAAAAATCACCCTTCAATCACTATTCAATTTGTCAGTATCTTCCTCTTTCTTTAATTGCATTATATTTATCATCTCAATAAAATGATTTCATTTCCCCTTTTTTTGCAATATCACATCCTTCCTGTCCACTGTTGGGGCACTGTTCTGGCATGATAAAGAATGTTCTCAACATTGTGCAGTCACACAAAGTGCACCCAGTAACACAGATAAGTGGGAAGGTTTTGGAACAGAGAGAAAGTTTTATTTTATTTAATTTTATTTTTGTACACCCATATTTTTGTAATATTATGAGAATAATGCACCAATAATGCCAACATGCCACATTTGTACACATGCCTCATTTATTTACTTCACTGAAATAAATGGTTGACAGTGACACAAACTAATGTGTGCATACTGCTCTGACAAGCAATAGGCTATAGATGTTCACTTAAGGCATAAGGATGATTACTAAATTAAGGTTCAGAGGGCTCATTTCTGATAGGCTGCTCTTTTCTCCTATATTTACAGGTGTCATACGATATACTCAGCAAATAAGCCTGAATAAAATAGTGTATTTAGTGTCATGGTGTTCAGTGCAGGAATCGTAATCATAGCATTTTAATAATCTTCACACCTGGACCGAGGACTATATCCAGAGTATCACTGCTCGGCCCTCTGGAAAGAGAAGGAAAGCATGGTTAGGGGGTTACAATGGATAAATGGACTCTAATGTGCTTTAAAGCCTTATTAAATACTATAATTTGGATTTTTCAAACTGGTTGATTGATTGGTTGATTGAAGATGCTTGCAATTCTACCAGCTTTGAGGAGGGTACGATTGGTGTTTAGTAGCATGAAACATCCCATTTCACACAGTTTGGTCTTGAGCGTCAGGTCTTCCTGTCTGCCCCTTCTATGTCACCCTGGGTGTCCCCAATGAAGCAATGGGGCTGTTGGAACATGGATAGTATCCACAGATCAGAGGAGGAAATGTTGGCATCAGTGTAGCGCTTGGAAGTGGCATTGATTTAGCAAAGTGTCTGTGAAAACAAGAGCCCCTGCCGCTCTCCAACAGCACACTTTCATATCAGCCCTTGAAACTATTATTTCAATTACCCCAGAATTTCTGAACAAAAAGTACCTTGAGACCCAATTTAAAGGACCACTAATAACTTACCAGAGATACAATTATGCAAGCAGTTCAAGCCCAGGCACCAGTGATTAAAAAACATAACGAGGTGGTTGAAGTAGTTATAAAGTGATGTAGCACTTCAAAAGGTTAATCTGCATATCCTGCTAATGATTTGCCAGATAAAAGTCCATGGATGAAAAAAAAAAAAAACAATCTCAAACAAAGACGGCAAAGCTATTCCCTCCTCAACGCTGCTCTCCAGACAAACACAGGACTCAAACTCACAGAGGCAGCAGGAGAGGAAACAACTTCTGTTAAGGTCACATTAAACATTGGAGGAGAGCTGAGGGACAGGTATCATGGAGGGCAGAGAGGGGACTTTAATACTCTTGGTGCCTGTTTGATCAAATGATGCAGGTAACACAGAAAGTCATTCAGATTGAAAGAAAGAAGCATCTTCTATAAGGATACAGCGAGGAACAGTACAGACGAGAGACACAGAACTCAAAGAGATCAATGAATGGGTAAAGCAAATATGAATAAACAGCATTACCAATACTAGTCTTAATATTATCCTTCTGCTTTTGAAATAAAAAATAAATATTGTGATGTGTTTATGGAATCTGTAAATATGACTATGAGGTGTTTAAAGTGTATAAAGAACACTAAATATAAATATAGTGGCTGACTTTTCATTGAAGTGTCCAGATGAATATCATGCCATATCTGGGATTAACATATCAAGTATGCTGGCCTAGAAATGTTTTAGTTGGTGAAGGGAGATCTGGGTCAGTGACAGGAAAGACATACCTACTGGTGAATATCTGCACTAATCAACAGGCAATTGTAAATTAGTCACAGGATCGCAAACTGCATTGCAACACATTATCAAACAGCTGCATGAAGTAATACTCTTGCAAAATAATGAATCCACTTCGAGTGAAATTAGGTTTGGAAACCATTTTTTTTCAACAGACAGGATCAGTAAAGACCCCTGAATACAACCCAGTATGACCCTTTTGTGTTGTGTGCGGTCAGAGTAAAACAATGCACTTTGACATGTGACAGCCCCCTCTATCCTCATGAGTGAGTCTAGTTGCTGCCGTCAGCATGCTCTATATTTTCAACACGACACACTCTGTGGTTTGTGGTTTGTTAAGATTTACTCAGTATCTCAATCCAACTGCACAGCTGCTCATGCCAATAACACACACTGTGCATTTGTGAGTAAAATGCTGAACACACTGACTGTAGCATGAATTCTTATTAGAGATTGTATGTAGTAGTGAGGAGATAAGCTATGCCATTGAGGAAAGTCATGTATGAACCTAACTGGCAAGACAAGAGCTTTGCACTCTCTGACTGTGTGACCACAGCAATCAGGTAGACACCTTTTGATGAGAGAACACACTTACATACCGTATACATTAAATTCATGTGGTCATTCACATGTGAGTACAAACACACACACACACACACACACACATAAACAGACAAGTCAAAGGTTAAGGTATCCTCTTGTGGTCAGACATCCATTCTCACCGCACACACAAACATATAACTCTCTCTCTCTCACTCTCTCTCAGGCTCTCTCACTCTCTCTCTCTGTCTCTCTCTCTCTGTCTCTCTCTTACTCTCTCTCACACACACAGACACACACACAACTGCCTTTTCAACCCTTCTCCAAATAAGGTTTCCTCAAGGAGAAATTGAGGGGGGTTGGGTGGGGGGGTGTCGCTGGAGAAGGACAAGGAGAAACAGAATCTCTCCGCCCTGCCAAAACAATCCCTTTCTAGCCAATCATCTTTCAGCCCTCTCAGGGCTGATTGGTCTCATTTCATGTGATCAGCGACAGCTCTTCGCGTGCATCCCCAGCGCCTGTGTTCATTAGGGCCTCACAGACATGTAGGCCAGCTGCCTCCTGACGCCCGGCCCTGGACCAGGTGCCGAGAGACGGGCAACTCAATCCTGCTTCCCCGGCCGGCCAGGCCCTGCTCAGCAGAATCCTGTCCCCTAATTGTACATCTCTCCTTTCCGCACTCCTCCTCCCCCATTCTCTCTCTCTCTCCATCATCTCCCTTTCTTCCCTCTCCAGTATCCCAGGCCTGTCTGGGCTAACAGTCAGAGGGTGTTCGTGTGTTGTGTGGCGATGCTGATGTACTAATTTAATCAGCCCCTGAGTGAATGAAATGTGCTCACGTGTCCGCACACTAGCAGGTTTCACTTAGCTAACATACACACACACACACTGGGTGACAGATTAGTCTACATCGTATTCTCCCATAGATGCCACACTTCAAATAGAGGATTTTGCTTATAGCTGGACACACTCATACTACTAAGCATTTTTGTTAAGATTTTTTGAATAGCATTTCGATAAACATTTTATGAGGTGATTCAACATTCAAACTCTCTCAACTCTAACTCTCTCTCTCTCTCTCTCTCTCTCTCTCTCTCTCTCTCTCTATATATATATATATATATATATATATATATATATATATATATATTTATAGATCAAATTTCACTCTAAAAACTGTTTGAGGCAGGGAAGCACATTAATAGAGAAAGGTACCACCAATCCATGTGTATGCATGTGACTGCTGCATCCCTGTGATAAAATATTGACTCTGGTTTTGTGTGAATTATCTGTTGTGGTCAAAAACAGGATTTGAGGCTTAGGCTAACTTAGCCTGCCATGCTGATAGATGGAGCCAAGGCAGGAAATACAAAGCCAACTTGCCCTATTCACCACTGGCCCGGCTGCACTGTCTGAATATGTCCAATGGTATTTAGACAGATTAAGGGAGTATGAGGGGAGAGGCAATTTTTTTTTGTAAATACATATCTATCTATCTTGCTTTATTTATTTATTTCATTTTACAGTTGGGAATCTACCCTTCGGAATCCCAGCATTCCAGTCAGGAATTCTGGCCAATTTTCCCGGTGGCAGCAGCTTGCGGCTAAGGGTTTAATGTGCCACTTCCCGATCCCACCAAAAAGGTGTGGGGGTTGGAGTGGGGGGGGGCAGATACTCATGGCAAATGCCGTACTGCCAGAATGGAAGGAGAAAGAACGTGAGAAGGAGAGAGGAAGAGAGAGAGAGAGGGACAGAGAGGGAAAGAGAAAGAGGAGACGTCAACATCGGAGGAGCAATATCCACACACATATTAATTCACTGCAGAATTAGCACAGTGTTATGTATATATTTGATATACATATATACATATATATATACACACACACACACATATAGCGTTTACTTTTTTAAAAAAAAGCCACAAGCAAATACTAATCACTGTAAACAGGAGAGGAACATTATAGTATTAACATGGGGAGTAGCCTCTGGTCAGAATCTTAGGGTTAATCCCAGTCTCCTGGACTGGTGTTCAAACAACTCCCCTCTCTTCTCTTCTTCTCTCTTGTGTGGTCAGAGGAAGGGAGTGTCCCATATGTCTGATCCCTGAATGAGCTGCACAGCTGAGAGGCCTGCCTGTGTTACCATGTTACAGAACCATGGCTAAGGTTTCAGCCTGTCCTCTCATGCTGCAGTCCTGCCCTCAAGTACCCACTCTGTCCTTGTGTGTGTGTGCGTGTGTGTGTGTGTGTTTGCCCACTGACCAGTCCACACCACACATGGCACTTTGTGTGACAAGTGTGTGACACACAGTCTTTTCAGTGAGTTGTAAGAAGTAGAAAGCATGATTATTCTTATCTCTTATTATTCTTATGTCCAACTACAATACTGTAAGGGCCATGTAAACAAGTACAAACAGTACATAATTACGTAGAATTTAAGCAAACATTGTTATGTGGCATTATTGAGAGTGTGTGTGTGTGTGTATCTGTGTGTCTGTGTATGTGTGCTGTACCCCTTGAAGTGAACTACGGTGTGCTTAAAGCACAGGTTAT
>JAIFZK010000015.1:10077500-10080000 GCA_027481765.1 Tenualosa thibaudeaui | reverse complement strand
CACAGCCTCAGACATCTGACTCGATAACCTCCCACCTGCATGCCACAGCTGGAGATGTGATATGATAGAAAGATACATGGAGATGGCCAAGATAGGTTCTCTCTCTCTCTCTCTCTCTCTACCTCTCTCTCTTTATTTCTCTCTCTCTCTCTCTTTCTCCCTCTCTATATCATTCTTTCTCCCTCTCTGTCTCCCTCTATCCATCTATCCCTCTATCTCTTTCTCTCCTTCCCACTCCCTCTGTCCATTTCTCTCTCTCTTGGGTTCAGGTCCAAGTTCTGGTTCCCTTATTAGTTCCATAGGTACTGTACACTTGCTTTGCAGGAGAGAGTCCTCATTCACAGACATATACAGATATGTAGAATGTTATCTGAACATTCATTATACCACAAGATATAACTATAAGACAATAATAAAGAAAAGTTGTTCTGAAACAACTCAAACTCAACTTTTGCTAGTTAGATAGGTTTAATTTATTACTGTAATAAATAAAAGATAATGGATAATATGAGATTAGATAAAGTGTATAAGCCAGTCACTGATACATAAATAAGAATGTCAATCAAAAACTAGTAAAAAATAAATCTAACATCTCTCTCTCACTCTTTCACTCCTGTGAATAATTAGCAGACACAGATACAGTAAACAACAGCAGGGTATAGATGTTACCGCCTGCTGTCAAAGAGCTGATTTAAAGTCAATCACTCCAGCTGTCGTCAGCTGTCCCCAGGCGTCATTCACCTGCAAAGTGATAGGAGCACTTCTTCAAGCAGTTGGAGGAAATGAGGACATAATGTTTGTAATGTCGGAGAAGTTAAAAGGGACAGGACGGTCACTTTGTCTGTAATATAATAAGTCAACTGACATTTGTCAGTAATTATACGCTGTAGCATTTGGCGCAAGTTGTGCCAAACATGCACTTAGCTGGAATTGTGCCCTGCTGATTATACATGTCCAACAATTATCACCTTAAGGAAATAGACATGCTATTTAAACCACAGCTGGGGCAGCTTTATACTCATGTCTGTCGTATCTGTTATTGTCTGTCTGGATACTCAGTGGCTTTACATAGGTGTTTTTTTCTCTTTATTGCATAGTAGTTTTGTACAGTAGTTTTGGAAAGGACTTATTTATACTTTGTAATAGTTTTACATAGGACATATTTATACTTTCGCTTGTGTGCACTTTTAAACAGTTGCTTTAAATCTCATTATACTGTGTATAATGACAATAAATGCTTTCTATTCTATTCTATTCTATTCCATTCTATTCTATGTGAAAAACTAACAGACAACCAAACAGACATACAAAGTAATAGTCAACAAACAAACAAACTTAAAGTCTCTGTTTTAGCACCACAATGAACATACGCCGGATCCACATCTAATCATTATGGTTCACTGCTGAAAGCACGAATGCTATCTCAATGTAACTGTGTGTGTGTGTGTGTGTGTGTGTGTGTGTGTGTGTGTGTGTGTGTGTGTGTGTGTGTGTATGTGTAGTGTGCCACTGTGACTTTGAGCCCTTTGGTTGTGCCCTCTGTGATCCTCAATCAATGAGCTCTTGCTTGAGGGGCTGCCTTCTCCAGCTTTTCCAATTACCACATCAGGAGACGCCGTAATGATATAATGATGAGTCATGGGTCTGTGCTCGGCCTTTTAGGTCTCATCACCCATCATGCTCTGTGTGTGTGTGTGTGTGTGTGTGTGTGTGTGTGTGTGTGTGTGTGTGTGTGTGTGTGTGTGTGTGAGTCGCACGCTCGCACATGCATGCGTGCGTGTTTTCACATGTGTATCTGGAGGTGGGACATAGGTTTCTATACATGCATGTGTGTAAACAAACAATCACACACACACACACACACACACACACAAACCCTATGTAGCCATGCATACTGTCCCCTAAAGCTAGAGGAAGGCCTGAGGCCTATGATTGATGGGTGAGAGAGCAAGTCTGTGCTATGACCCTTCAAATGGGCAGGCCCTGCAGGGACTTAAAGGGTCAGTTGCCAGGGCAATGGGAGGAAGTTTATTGTGCAGCAGGGTGTGATATCTCGAGTTCTTCATGGGTTATTAAGTTCTCTGGGTGCGAGTCACACACACACACACATAAACACACACTTTAATACAAAGTCTGCTAAACAGACATGCTCACACAGAAACATTCACACAGGGAACTGAAACAAGAGTGAGGAAAATGACACTAAACAGACCCACTATTGAGTGATTTCTTCTGGAAAGAGCATCCATTATCCCATAATGAGACCTTAAACCTCTTTGAGCATCACAGGCGGCTGCTTTAGAGGTTCACAACACCACACTTGATGACGATCAACTTTGGCAATCTGACAGGTGGACCGGCATCCTAAAATCAGCATACACATGCCTGCACACACACACACACACACAAGCACAACCACATGCACAGATACAGACACACACACCTCACACACCGGCAGACATTCCAGCAGGGAGGACTCCCGGCAAGGTTACCTCTGTTG
>JAIFZK010000015.1:10052500-10072500 GCA_027481765.1 Tenualosa thibaudeaui | reverse complement strand
ACTCTTGCTAAATAGTTTGGACAATAATGTCCATGTCTATCTGTACACATGTGTATATGTAGTGTATGCTGTGATTATTTGTGTGTGTGTGTGTGTGTGTGTGTGTGTGTGTGTGTGTGTGTGTGTGTGTGGAGGTCACCACATAACAACTCTAGTACAAAACCCATCACTGCAGAACCCTCAGCACTCCAGTTCTGCAACATGCCCAGAATCGAGCCAGCAGCTTGCAGAACCTCCTGATTGTGTTTCCGCCTGACGCTAAGCCGCTCCCCCCAGCTCCATATGCCACTCCCCCCCCCTTCCATCCCAGTCCGTCGCCACGGTGACCTCTTCCTGGACAGCCCCAGGTAAGCAGAGTAGCCATCCCAAATAATTCATGAGTTGCTCCCCCTCACTCCAATTGAGTTTCATCCGTTAAGTCCATAAAGGGCTACTTGACGCAGCAACAATGGCCGCTGAACCTTTGATCCGTTGAATAGTTAATGACAGATTTGATTACAAATAAGGCCCTTATTAGGTGAGCTCATTGTCTGGGTCCAGGAGAGGGTGTCTGAGATGAGCGGTCCCCATGTGAAAGTAGCACTCGCTGGATTATTGCTGGCGCTGACCTCAGCTAATCAATTACTTACCCTTGTCATGCACACGCCACTCCTGCAATGCATCATACCAGTAAACACATCTCAGATGAGGCGGTGTAATCAGCAAAGCACAGGCCAGCGCTGCACACACACACACACACAAACCCTTGCACAAACACACACTGAATGAAAGTAATCTAAAGTAACTTTTGCCTGCATCAATCTGTGTAGAAAGTGTTGGCAATAACAAGGATTTTTACATTCTGAACCTAGGGTTAGCGTAAGTGTTGACCATTTTATGTTCGTTTTAAGCCTATATGTTTCCACATGTCTGGCAGAGATTTTAGTGGCCTCCCAGGGTTATGGTAAAGTAATAACCAAGAAAAAACAACTAGCAATTATGGTTAGCACCTATGGTTTTGAGAAGATCAAAAGATCTCAAATATTAAATATATTCACTCATTCTCATCAAAAAAGCCAGCTGTTGTATGCACTCCAACAATATTCTTAAAGCGCGGTTTAAGACCAGATGCACAGACCAAACAAGATTGTGTCACCCACAGGAGACTCATTACAGCAAGCATGTGTTCAGGACAGCTCAGGAGACACACCACATTTACCAACACTCAGCATGAGGAAACAGAAAGAGAGATATAGAGAGAGCGAGAGAGAGAGAGAGAGAGAGAGAGAGAGAGAGAGAGAGAGAGACAGAGAGAGAGAGAAAGCCATCTCTCTTTTATGTGATATACAGTGTATGGAGCGAAAAATGATTTGATATTGTAATTGTGTACAGCTGGACTTTTTTTTTTTTTAAATAATGTAAGACTGACAGTGTGTATTATACACAATACAAAATACAGAACAATACAAAATAGACTACTGCCTAAGCTCCCTACATCCTAAGCATGGTAGCACAACACACACTATAGCACAGCACCATCCTCAGGCTGCAGCAGTTTGCTCGAGCTAGACACTACACCTTTAACCATCTGTCTATACAGCCCTAAAGCTAAGCATTTAACCCAACACACAGTGCAGCACAGCGCCACCCTAAGACTGCCAACAGCTGCTCAGGTCACACACTGTACCTTTAATCAGCCTATCTGTCTGTCAGCACAGTTCTCCTTTAATTATTTCCTTTCATCCCAGTGGGCATGGCCACGGTAATGATGCCTCAACTGTTTTCCTCATGTAATAAGTGGAGTGACCTTTGCGACAGCAGCACAGTATCCAATTACCCTCTCAAGGACGACACCGTAAGCTATACACAAGTTAAATCTTACACTATTAGCCACAAGGAGAGAATGTCTGTCTGTCTATCAGGGCTCGATGTCCCTGTCTCCACTGTCATCGCTCATCTAATTATCTTACACGGCCAGGGCACACTCCCTCCCTGCTGATGCACACATTATATGCTTGCTCAGACTTGTGTATCAGTTGTTGTTATTGTCAGATTGAAAAGATAGATATGGGTGTGTATTTTCTTACTTGGTTTGAGTTGCGGTAATTCTGAAATAAATTGCATGTTTTCTAAGTGTACATAACCTAAATTTCATCATAGCGCTATGATGATAACTATAAAATTGATAATGTATGTGAAAAGTAGTTTCCCCTGAAATATATGGTCCTTTTTAATGACATTTGCTACAATTACAATTGCACTATATATCATTTCTCAAAGCTATATCAAACTGGACTAACAGCTTGCTTCTTAAAACATCACCTAATGTAGCTGGAGGGTAAAAGCTCATCCTTATGAAATAATTCTTTGCACTTGGGCAAATGTGTAGCGGGGCAGAAGAAGCTTGTGGTGAGCCAGCAGGTTATTTTACCCGACAGCAGAGCCAGGGCAGCTTTGTCCGACACTGAGGCCTAAATAATTTAGTGGGGGGTAAAAAGAGAGGCAGCCATCGACTTGTGACATTTGTCCTTGTTGTTGTGGCTGCTACCTAACGTAGCCTGTAGGACAGAACGGCCAAGGTGAGTGAGGAGGACACAGGAGGCGGCGTCTGGCACACAAGTGAATCCGACACCCACGGTCACACACACACGGACACGCATAGACACACACATGGAGTATGCAGGTAATCCTCTATACATCCACACACACAAATACACACACACACACCGAGACACTCTCCAAATTGTGTAATCAAAGAGTGCAGTAAAGCGGGGCATTGCAGGCTTTGCCAAGCTGGTCTTCCCAAGTGTAGCCTCTTAGGTTGCAGGGTAGCAACTTGGCATTGAAGGAGAAACAAGTGGCTCATCAAGACAAGGGGTCTGTGTGTGTGTGTGTGTGTGTGTGTGTGTGTGAGAGAGAGAGAGAGACAAAGAGAGAGAGAGAGTCCTATATTACTTTAGATGTAAACCTTAAGATACATTATCAGCACTTCTGCATACTTTCATTTTATTTCACAGATAAAAAGTGGTGCCACTTTAAACACATAAAACATAAAAACAATGTTCCTTGACATAAATGAATGGTTACAAAGTATTGAGAATGGCAATTACACCATTATATAACCGCTGTGGCCGATGAGGTGACCGGTTCAATGGAAATGATGGCACAGTGGAGGCGACTGGGAAGCACTGGGAACTAGGATATAATTTTATCTATAATTTTCTTTATATTTAGGAATCATGTACGCAAACTACAGAAAATAACCTATTATAGCTACCGTTAAGGGGGCAAAGTACAGTGAAAAATACTTTACTACAGTTGTTATGGTTACCATTCATAGGTGCATTGATATGGAACGGTGATTCAAATTTTTCGGATCTGCTTCATAGGTAGCCGGTTATACAAAGTCAATTCCCACCCCATTAGCCAATCAAAAAAGAGAATCCCATTGTTAAGGGAGATAATGGCTGTTCATATGATCTCAAAGTATTGCTGCTGTTTCACTCTCAGTAGCATTTCTACGTAAGTAACACAATGAAGACAGGGTTTTTATGGCATGGTACAACATTATATGATGTAAGTTATGTACACTGGACAGAGGGTTCCAATTTATATTAAGCAATGTTTGGAATGTTTACATCAAAATAATTAGTAAATAAAGATATTTATTTAGTATTTTATTTAGTACTTGTTTACTTTTTGGAGAGTTCACTTCAGTCACTTTAGTCTTTCAGCAGACCTAACCTATCCACATATCAGCCTCAGCAAACATCTCTCCTCAGTGCCCTGGTAAACACTACCTACCATCTGTGACCACAGTGTGTCTGCCAACCATTCTGCATTCAACTCTACGCCCAAAAACAGACCAACAAGGGGGAACTGACCTCCCACCTGCCCCCCATTCTGTGACCTCCTTAGCCAGTAGCCTTTACATCAGACAGAGAGAACATCGGAGGACTTTCAAGGGAATGTGGAGACACACACACACAAACACACACACACACACAAAGAGACTCACATATGAATACACACATAATAAACACTCACACGCATTCACAAACACACCACCACCGCAGCAAAAGCAGTTAGTTTATTCCCAGTGCAAGCATGTGAGATCCTTCATTACAATTAGCCACATTGTGAATAAATAAAACAAACTGGACAGGAGATGGTGTCAATTTCACATACCAGCCCCCCCCCCCACACACACACACACACACACCTCAGCTGCTATCATTTCATTTATTTATTTGATCTGTCTTGATGGCTTCAGTCATGCTGCTCTCCAATGAAGGCCAAGGCCTTTCTCTAATTAATCCCAAATTACATTAGCCTGCACCACTCAGCTAGATCAGCACATAAGGAATGAAAGGCTTCATTACAGTAGCAGGGATTTTTTTTTGGTGGGGGGCTGGGTGCCGAGGCGTGAACAACCCCCGGCCTTAGCCACTAGGGGGTCCCCTGCTGATCAAGTTTTCTTTTTTTTTCAATCAGTGTCGTTGTGTGGTTCGCATAGTCAGAGACGGTTGAGGCAGAACGAGAGGCACTGTAGTTTGTTTAGTTCTGGGTTCTATTTTTTTTTTTTTTTTTTTTGGGGGGGGGGTTAAGGGATCCCCCTTTATGCAGACCAGTTGCATTGAAATGAATGAGACACATGTGGAATTTTACTGATAAATTGGTCATTATGTCTTTTGGGAGTTATTTTGGAATTATCTGTCGTAATCCGCAAGTATATGTGATAATTTCAAGCCTAATTGTGTAGATGTTCAGATTAGAAAATAAACTTTATTTCAGGTCAGGCAGTTACCACTCACCACTAGTTGTTAGTGAGCTAATGCTAGCGAACTAGCTAACGTAACATTTATATTTAGTAGTGTTATTTCACTCAATGACAATCACTTGTATGGCATTACTGACATTAGTTTAAGTGGACAGAGCAAAACAAAGTGAAGTTACAGCAATACATTAAGTTTAAATGAAGATTTGAGAGTCCATTTCATAGCCTACTTTTTTCTCTTCACTAGGCCACTTGAGAATTCTCTGTTGTAGCCTATACAATTGACAAAAAAAAATCTGCATTAGGTTATAAAGCAGTGTTGAAACAGTTTCAAACCTACAACATGTCCAGTCAGTTTGTATAATGCTACTTTCACTTTTATCAGTGAAGTAACGAGCCCTGTGTATGTTTGATGAATGATGTTCTCTGTTACATTACTGAAACTGCACAAGCTCAGCTTTCATTAGTGGTGGTAGCTGCTTGCCGCTCGGTGATAACCAGTTTGTTTTTATTTTTTATTTTTGTAATAATGCAAATCATAATGTAATAGTATTTCAGAATATAGAGTGGTGTGTTATGAAAAATGTATCCAAATTGTATTGATGCGAGAAATCCTAAATGTTGTTGCCTTTACAAGCAAAAAGCGTGTTTTACAGCTTTATCTGAAAACTCTACATGCCACGTGACAAAGGCTTGATGGTGTCTGATAGTGCTCTCCAAACAGAAGCAGGTCGAGGGTGAGCCTTTGACCAGCTCCGAGGACGGCGATGATCTATCATGCTCCCAGCATGCACTGGGCTGGCATCAGATGGGTTATCCTTCACATGGGATGAATGCCCATGGAGACGTCCATATGTAAACATCCAACGAGCCAAGCCCTAAAGGGCACGCAACTGGACAGATTCACCTCTGCAGAGAGAGAGAGAGAAAGAGAGAGAGAGAGAGAGAGAGAGAGAGAATAGTCACAACAGACTAGGGCAAAAATAATCACTCTATTATCCAATACTTACAATGAATAATGAGATAAAAACTACAGGGCTCATATTCAGCCGAGAGCTTATTTGATGTTACAGCTTTCTATTTAAATGACAAAGACAGGTCCGCACAGATAAAATATGAATCGAAGCCCCCGACATGCCGGAAATGAAGACCTGGAAAGATAACCATCGTGTCAGCTAACACCGCAAATTACAACTGGCTGTTATAAGCCGGACGGCACACTCTCATTAAAGCTAACAAGCTGGGAACAAAAGTAGGCCCCTTAAAAGGAAAAAAAAAAGAAACAACTTTAAACAACTTGTTTTCCCCTGGCTGGCCTTTGTGATAAGGGGAGGGGTAACCTGAGAAGAGACAGCTCACTGCCATATGGTCTAACAGGCCTCTCCTCTCCTCTACTCTCCTCTCAAAGAGCCGCCACTGAATTATTGATCAGTGATTAGTAAATGCAATAGAAATGTTAGACTTAAAGACGGGAGGGGTGCATGTGCATGTATGTGTCTGCATATGTGTGTGTGTGTGTGTGTGTGTGTATCATATGTGTGTGTGTGTGTGTGTGTGTGTGTGTGTGCGCATGCCTGGTGCATTCTTTATTAATGTGTGTATCAGAGTGTGTGTGTGTGTGTGTGTGTGTGTGTGTGTGTGTGTGTGTAAGTGCATGTATGTGTGTGTGTGTGTGTGTATGCCTGGTGAGTCTGTCTGTGTCTGTGTGTGTGTGTGTGTGTGCGCACATGCTCTGGGATGCTGATTCTTTATTAATGGCAGGACAAAAGAGTGTGTGAGGCTGTTGGACAGTGCTGGCGGCTCAGGGGCTTGTATTGATTACCGGAGCAGCAGGAGGCAAGTGTACTCTGACAGAGCCAACATGTCTGACAGCTGATCAGCAGACCATCATGGAGCAGCCTCAGACGCAAATCAGGGTTTCCACACACACACACACACACACACACACACACACACACACACACACACACACATACTAGCTATGTTCACAAAGGGTGCAGAGTCCAGGTACAGCACTGTTTTAATGATCTTGTAATGGTAAGTGTGTGTGTGTGTGTGTGTGTGTGTGTGTGTGTGTGTGTGTGTAAATTAGGTGAGAGAATAATTAGGCGAAAACATTGCACACGTAATAATTTAAATAGGGTTATATAAAGATACATTTTATAGAGATAGACCATTATATTTCTGTACGGAATCAATATATTTGTGCACCAACTTCTTTCATAGTTTTCCATGTCCCCTGGAGAACACCCACTTGGAAATAGTATTGCAGCAGGAACAATTTTAAGCACACTAACACCCATTCATACATACTCACACACTCTCCATCTTCTGATAAATGTGTCCATATTGTGTCGTTCTGTTATCCCCATGATGTATTGGAGTTTAATAGCATTTGATCAATGCATTTAAGTCCAATTGAGTTATATGAAAACGGATAGGCCTGACATATGTTTCAATATCTAGCCATGATTCATTATTCACAGATGAGACTAAACATGAATGAAATATAAATATCCATTAATCCTTTTCTACTCTGCCAATCAGACTGCTTGGAGTGTGTGTGTGTGCAAGTTAGTGATAGTATGTGAGTGTGAATGTGTGCCTGGTGTCGATGTGTGTAGAATGGTGTGGATACTTTACCTCCACTGGTGTGGAGCTTTTGGAACTGAGGGGTGCATTAGGGGTCTGGGTGTGTGTGAGGTGAGCAATGCCCTGCTCCTACGAGACCCTGAGTAAGCAGTGGCCATATGGTAGATGCACCACAAGAGTTGGCACAAGATGGAGCAGAGGGTATGATGGGATACTGGAGGACTTAATCCCTCACATAGACAACAGCACTCCTTGCTCCTAGAAGACAAATCAAATGTTCTGACTCTTCATATTATCAGACCCTGGTTGCTCTTTCAGTCCAGTTTGTGACAACTGTATTGTGACTAATTTTGCAATATTTTATCATGAAAGTACACATTATTTTGTTTATTTTGTCACAGCTACTGGATCATATGCAAGTGCATACAGGCCGTAAAATTCAAAGAGTATTTTTCTTCCCAAGCTCAGACTTTATTTCCATCAGTGATTTATTACTGTATTACATGATTTCCCCATTCAGAAAATATTCTCAGAAGTTATTGTTTTTAGGCAAAATCTAAACGGCAAGAGGAAATGATGGGTAACTCTATCGTGTTGTGCACCATGTCATTCTCTGGCCCAGGAAGTTTAAGCCGTAAACAAGAGGAGAATATAAAACCCAAGCTAAATATTAGCATAATACTAGGGGCAAGAACATACCATTCCCAAAAGTGATTAAAAAAGCATCAAATATAAACAAAATGGGGGATCCCAGGATGTGTGTGTGTGTGTGTGTGAGTGTGTGTGTGTGTGTGTGTGTGTGTGTGTGTGTGTGTGTGTCTGTGTCAAAGAGTGCGTGTGTGAAATGGAATCCAGTTAGCATGAAAGATAATTCCTAATAAATTGGTGGTTGGGAGTGGGGGTGATTCCCGTGAGAGACTCCCACTGTCTTTTGAGGGTGTGTTTATTTGATTAAAAATAAAATTAGCCGTATCCTGCATTGTCTTAAACACAATTAATAAAACATTCATTTGTCTGTGAGGGGCCGGTGTTGTGTTGTTTGTGCAATAAGGCCTCAGTCTTAGAGAAGAGGCTCCTGTTTGCACAGTTCTATGGCAAAGATAAAGATGAATTTTAAAACACATATATTTTATTTCTCTTAGTTTTATCTTAACCTTGCAAGCAATATACATGCATATGACAGTCAAGCCAACAAATAGCATTTCTTTAGACATACTTAATACGAACCTCTAACCTTCGTGAATGGCCTATGAGCCTTACGGGACACCATAAAGAGCATGATTATTCTATTATTATTTAAGATTTCTTTACTCTTTTTTTGCTCAACACAAAAGCTCAGGTGGAGCTGAGTTTCTCAATCTGGCTGATCAGCATTCACACTCCTCAGTCTGCCTAACCTAGCTCTAATTTATTGACTGGAGATGCAGTCAATAGATCATGAGGGCTACTTAAGCCGTGACAGAAGTGATTACAAGGTGTTGGGAGCTCACGTCAACTCACTCTCAGCCAATATGTATGGCTCCAGCGCCCATAATAAATGCTATCTTGGCCTGAAAGGAGTAAGCTGTCAAGTTGATTAAGGACACAGATGAGCATCAGTGTGTCTGGCCAAACATGCAGAGATATGCACAAATGCAGAGTAGTCTACTTCATGGGGCGCAGAGAAGCCAGGGGAAGACTACTCTGTTCCTTTACGAAAGAATAAAAACACAGACTAAAAGTGAAGTACGGTGAAGTGTGTGTGTGTATATGTGTCTGTGTGTGTGTGTGTGTGTGTGTGTGGTAATGTGGTTCAAGTAGAGATTGTTAATTTATATGGGAGTGTATGTGTGTTGTGTGTTTGAGAGATGAGAGAGTCGGTGTATTTGCATATTTCCATTAGCTACTGGACACACTGATATACTATAATGACCAAAAACATTGAAACCCATAATTGCACATATAAACCCATAAATAAAAAACAGCTTTGCATTATATAGACCATAGTGTCAGTTCAATCTGGTGTACTATTTACACAATCACACACCTACACTCTACACAGACACACACACACACACACACACACACACACACACACACACACATGGCACAAACACCAATACCAGGAAACAGTTTACAGTCATCTGGGGACAATGAGAACCATGAGTGGGCATGTCTACCTGGTGGAATGCGATTCGCGTTTGTCCTTCTAAATGTTATAATTAGCTGGACAAGGAGAGAGCATCTTCACCTGGCCCCCTATCAGCTTCGGCATCAATGCTCGCCGTGTTAGACCAGCTTGGCGTGTTTGTAATGAATATGCCCAGCCTGGCTCAGCGGCACGGCTCAGATGACCCCGGGAGCATGACGCATACACACCTGAGACAGGTGAGTCGAAACTAATGCCCAGCAACAGGGCAGGGGCAGCACCCATCACCTCGATTTGGCCTCTCCCTCAGGGGACCATAGAGGAGGCTGGGTTTGCCCTCAGGGATAGGGAGAGAGAGAGAGAGAGAGAGAGAGAAAGAGAGAGAGAGAGAACATTCATAAATCACCAGTTCCTTTGTTCATCCTCTAAGAACCTCTTAATTTTTATTTTATAGTACAATAATCCTTTGGGTAGGGAACTAAAACTGTGTCTATAGCACAAGGATTGAATTCATCCTGCAAATGACTGATGCTCTCTATAACCATTCATTTATCCTCCACCCCGCAAAATAGTTCCAGTCTTTAGCCTTAGTGTCTCCTGTAGCCAAGCAGCACAGCAGATCACTTGAATGCAAAGGACAATTCAATGTAAAGTGCAAGTGCAATGCAATGTGAACTGATTAATGGTGACTCTCACTTTGTAATTTGAATTCATCCAAACAGAAAGTCAGAAACAGAAAGCAATTTTTTATATATATCATCATGAGGCTTTATGCTTTATGACAATTTATCAGTGTGTTTATAATGCTTATTAAAACTTATGTCTGCAATATCCCTATAAACAGTTCAAACTAAATCACTCAATAACTTGTGACATTATTAGTAAGCAGTTTTGTGGTTTGGTAGTGTAATAATAAAAGTTTAAAAACAACGGCTGGAAGATATGTGTTGCAATCACATCAGGACCTAATTACCCATAAGTGCCACAATGCTGTTCTCTCTCAAAATGTTCTCTCTCTCTCTCTCTCTCTCTCTCTCTCTCACTCTGTGTGTGTGTGTGTGTGTGTGTGTGTGTGTGTGTGTGTGTGTGTGTGTGTGTGTGTGTGTGTGTGTGTATTTGACTAACAAGAAAGTAAAGGGGATTATTTTGACAAAATAAAAGCATCAAGACAAGGGACTATCAGATGGAGCTATGAACATGTAAAATGAAAGCCCACTTGAACCAAAAAGAAAAAAAAAAAACATTTTTCCAGTGGCCACCCAGCTGGTCAGTGTGCATCTGTCAGCAATAACATGGACACTGTAAACAAGCCTAAGAGCAGATCGAGTGGACTTCTCCGACCTGGGAAACCTAGTAAACACAAGGGTCTGTCAAGCTATCTGTCCAAAGCCATTTTTGTTGATGTAAGGCCTTCTCACACACACACACACACACACACACACACACACACACACACACACACACACACACACACACACACACATATACACACAGAAAGAGAGAGAGAGAGAGAGAACATTCTGTTCCACACACTGCCTCTCCTCTATCCCGCGGGCACCCTACAAGGCTTTGGGTGGGGTGCTTATCTCTCTGTCTCTCTCTCTTACACACATATACATACACACACACACACACACACACACACACACACACACACACACACACACACACACACACACACAAACACACACACACAGCTACACAGCCTCCCTTCCTCTCTTTTTCACACACACAAACACAAACACACACACACTATATTTTTCTGTCACTTTTTCTCGAATGCAGACGCACACAGACATACATTCACACACATACACAAACACACTTTTTTGCACACACACAACAATTTCACACTGCACTTCCTATGACAATCCAAGGTGAGCCCAATCCGGTCTGACATCACTGGAGAGCTGACAGCTTTGCCCCCCAGAGGAGGAGGCCTGACTTATTCATAAGCACTGATCCTGGCCTGCCATCAACTGTATCCTTCCCTTCACCACACACACACACACACACACACACACACACACACACACACACACACACACACACACACACACACACACACACACACACACAGACATACACACACACACACTGTAAACTTGCTAAGTGAGGATCCTCCAATTCCATCCCATACTACGCCTCTTTCTCCTCTAGATTTCTGCCTTTCCACTGATGTCAAATCATCCTTTAGACAATCCAGCACACATTCACCAACCATCCTCTTCTTTTACCTCAGTTCCTTTTCTTCCCATTTGTCTCTGGACCTTTTCCACACACACAAACACACACACACAAACACACACACACATGTACACACACACACACACACACAGACAGATACAGGCTTACACACACATCCCCTATAGCTCTCCCCCATTGCAGAATCTGCCCATGTGTGTGTCGCTGCATGTTTATCCCCCTAACATGACTACACAGGGTTTTCTGTGTGTGTGACACTGTGTGCTGGACACAGCAAGTTACCTTAGCTCGGCTAGACTCTGCTCCCTAACATGCTTACAGTCTGCAGGGTGAACTGAGCAAGTCTCTGATGCGCCACTGGGGTGTTGTGTGCCGATATGGAGGACATCTGGATGTTCCTGGCACCATAAACAGCTTGGACATGGAAAATGAGTTCACAAGTCAGTCTTGCCTGGAGGTTTGTGTGTGTGTGTGTGTGTGTGTGTGTGTGTGTGTGTATGTGTGTGTGTGCGTGCACGTGTGCTTGTGTGTGTGTGTGTGTATGTGTGTGTGTGTGTGTGTGTGTGTGTGTGTGTGTGTGTGAAAGAGAGAGAGTGCTTGTGTGTGTGAGTTTTTGTGCATGCATGCGTGTGTGTGTGTGTGTTTGTGTATGTGTGTGGTTGTGCATGTTTGTGTGTATGTGTGTGTGTGTGTTTGTGCATGTGCGTGAAAGACGTCATGTGTTGGGTGTTTCACAGTTTTTTGCATTGCTGCCTTGTTCTGCACTCTGCAGTGCCAGCTGGAGGTTTTGATGGAGGTACACTGTGGTGGCTACTGCTATGGAAACCACCAGTTTGTCACTGAACTTCATCAATAGATTTAAAATACGTACCAAATACATACCATATTTTGATATGGTATGTATAATACTACTGAATAAATAGAATAAGTAATCTTGACCTTGACCTTTTTTTTTTTTTTTTTACTGAAGTTGTATGTAGGTTTTAATGTAATTTCCCACTGCTAAGCAACAACAAAGTTGCTTACGCGCTAACAAAAATAACAACAAAAATAAAATATGTATTTGCTTGTGCATTTAGAACATCATCAATACAGTTTTTACAGGTGTATCATGATGACTTAAAGAGCTTGTCCAGAGTCAGTCAATTCGTAGCTCTGTCGTTTAAAGTTGCCGAATGGTGTCGCTAAGAACATTCGGCACAAACACAAACCAAACTGGCGAACCGGCAGCTAATGCTTGCATGATACTGACATGAATGAGCACCTTCTCAACATTTTTTTTTTAAATGGTTTAAGGTATTGTATTCAACACAATTTACTCTCAATTGAATGTGTAATGCTGTCAAATGTGTTTAACCTTTTCAGTGCACACATTCTAATTCTCAATATTTCTCTTTACAAAGAAATCCAATATCTGAACAATGAATTGTTGGAAATGTGAGACTACACACAAAAATCTATATTACTTGATTATAATATTCCAGTGTACTATCTATACCGTATCTGTGTCTGTAGTTGTCAACATTTATCGGCAGAGAGAAATATGAATTTAGCTCAAAACTGCAATATACTGTGTTTTAGATACAGATTCACTGAAAACAGAATCTCTGATTTTCTTTCTTTTTTGCCAGTGAATTTAGCTATGATCTGTCCATTTTAACAGTGATAGAGAAATCACATCAACATTGACAAGAAATGGGCCTAAAGACTTCTTTGTGTTAACAAAGGGTTCTGTCAAGTACCAGTGATTCCTTCAAAGAACCTTTGAAGAGCCAGAATCAGAATGAAGATTAGGTTAGCGTAATCTAAATAGACAAGGAGTGTGTTTCTCATTGGGTGATGAATTTTAATGACTTTCTCTTTCAGGCATTTGAGAGCCGTCAGGCCCTATTTGAAAATAATGACGCCTGACAGAGTGAGGGTTACAATAATAGATGAGGAGAAAGCACCTGGGAGATTGAAACCGCAGGGACTATATCTGAAGAAGAGGGGAGGGTGGAGGGGAGGGGGGTTGCTTGTTGAAAATTAATTTGCCATTGATAAACTCTCTCTCTCTCTCTCTCTCTTCTGCAAAGCGTGCAGTTAAGGTCACAAGATGCATCATCATTAATTAACAGATCAGGTGAAAACAGCTGGATTGATAAGTACTATTACTATAGCGCTAGCTACTTCCTGTCTTTATCTATGATTGCTTTATGTCCTGCCAAGTCCTCTTGCAAAGAACAGACATCTTAATCATACTGTAATGTGACTCAAAAACACTGTTTGGTGTCTTTCAATCAGTCTTTCTTATAGGCTAGGGTAAGTAAATGGTGTTGTGTTTTTACATTCAAAGGTAAAATGCATTTGTTTTCATATACAGACTGTATAAACACATATTTCTCTGATTAATTCTACTAAATTCTCCAGTACAACATATTGGCCTATATATAGTAGCTGTATATATACACTCACTGGGCCTACTAGTGGAGCATATCCAGATTACTGTCTCAGTCTTATAACATGGCTCGGGACTGTCATAACAATCAGTCCAATCAACTCAATCATAAAATTAAATGTCAATCAATCGCTAGCTAAATATAATAATAGTCTTGAAGTGAAGCAGGGAGCTCGGTTATGGAAATACGCACCACGACTCCTAATGATTTTTCCTAATTAACATCCATCAGAGGATGAAACACTAACAATAGCAGAGTTTTAACATCCTTCAGATCTAACCCCATCTGAGAACAATTATTTACAGAAATGGAACAAACGCCATTTCTTTCTTCTCTCCCTGAGTAACAAGCCGTCGACCCCTTCAGATCTTTGATCGTGTTCTTTTACATTCTGTCTCTACCTCTCTTCTCCCTATCGCTTCCTCTCTCTCTCCCTCTCTCTCTCTTTCTCTCTCTCTCTTTTTCAGCGACCAGCATAACTCAGTTCTGATGTGGAAACAACCCCCCTACCCCTGGAGACCCTGCATCTCCCCTTTTTCCGTAATTTAAACTGAAGGGAGGAACGCTTGTTGGCATTGTTTAGAGCAGATTCTAAGTTGCTTCTATTTTGCATTCCGGAACAACAAAGAGTGGAATGTCAGAAAGCTCATTAGAGGCCCATGTTTGGCAATGTTCGGAACAGGTCTCTTCCAAAATGAGCTCCGACTTGCCTCAGTACTGAGGTTCATTATAAACCTGTGGAGGCCTATGAAATCAGAGTTAAAATTACTCACATGTGCTCCTGTACTCTTGTACTCTTGTTACTCCCTCTTTTTGTTGTTGTTGTTGCTATTCTTGTTGTGGTGGCGGCAGTGGTTGTGGTGGTGTGTGCAAAATCAACAAACAAGTTGTTTCAAAGTAGCTGAGGCCTGTCATTGTTTTTACAAGGGAGCCACCATGAGGATGCAGGTTCAGCAACTGAAATGCATACATGCCCGACATATACAATATATATATATATATATCCCCTATACAATATACATATCAGTTAATTCCATTTATTCAAGTGAAAGCTCATCTTTTTTGAATTACCACATATCAGGCCCAAGAGACTGAAGCCAAATGAACTGGAACTTGATAATTATTGATTCTGTAAACACATATCTTTCATTTCTATGCTTTTTTTTGTTGTCCGTTCCTATTCATGAGTAACATTCTAGCAGGCCTATAGAGGCTGAAAGCGCTGTTTATTTGCTACACGTCAAAAGCCATTGCAGACGCTCTAATGTATGTTTTAATCCTTCCGATGGCAATGTCCCTCCGCTCTGGAGCTCCAGTGGGGGCTTTAATAAGCATGTCTGTACGCAGTAAGATAAAGACTTCTCTCCTCCTCGCCACTCGACCAACCGCAAGAGGAAATATAACCCATAAATAAACACCACTGGCGGGGCCTCCTCGGCGAGATAAATACTTCACAGGAGAGCGGAACATATTTTAAATATATTTAAGGGTTTTCTCCATGCTCCGATTAAGATCCATGCGGCCTTAAAGATAATCAATTGCTCTTGTTACACCAGCGGAGGCCGGAGAGCTGTTGAATGCAATCTAATGGCGTCTAATAAATGCTTGCAGAGGTGGTGCGCTTCTGCAACGATTAATCTACATGTTCTGGAAATGTAAGCGATTGTCAGAGCACGGCTCACAGACATTCCATCACCCGTCCAATTGGCTCCGCACGGCCTCCACAATTCATTTACTGTGTAATACGGCCAATAAAAATGTATTCTGACTGCGCTATTGATTGTGAAATGGCTTAATCTCCTGCCGGTGGAAAGAGATGAATATCCCCATTTTCCGCAGAAGTATTGTTTCACACCACACTCTCAGATGAGTTATTGGGCCGTCACTCAGGAGGGATTGCATCCCTTTCATTTGTTACGCTGATTTTTTTTCTTTCTCCTTTTCTGTTTAAAGAGTGGGGAGGGGGGGTTATGGTGAACTTGACTGCAAGGAAATGCTGGAGTATGTCAGTAGAGAATTAAGCTGAAATGTGTGTGTGTGTGTGAGAGAGAGAGAGAGAGAGAGATGTCAAATATGAGCAGGACAGGAATCGTCATGTCAGCTCAACATTGAGCTGAAGTGCTGAGGAATCTAGACAGCACCCCCCCCCCCCACTCACACACACACACACACATACATACACAAGCATGTAGACCACAGACCACAGGAAGGGGAAAAAAAAACACTTTCAAGTGCTTAATGAAATAAACTCAAAGGCAACCTTTGAGCTAAACTGTTTGTCAGGTGATGATATACACATGCCTGCATACCTACACATATTTTCTCTCTCTCTCTCTCTGTCTCTCTCTCTCTCTTTTGGTCTCTCTCTCTCTCTCTGCCTCTCTCTCTCTCGCTCTTTTCTATACTGTATGCACAGACAGACAGACCCCCACCCCCCCCACCCCCACCCCCCACACACACATACACACATACACACTGTGTGTTTGCTGCGTTTTCATTAAAGCTTTCTCCATTATCTGCAGCCATCTAGTGTCAGTTTGGTGTCTTAGACTTTGTGCATGGAGTTCAGGCATGCAGGGGCCAAATGAAGCTGAAGTGCTACTGAACAGAGATTCACTGCCTCATCACTGTCATGATATTAGACACGTATTCATGTTGTCCATCAACTAGCAAATTTAATTGTGGATGAAAATATTATTATATCTTATTATGTCTTATTTTATAGCCTTTATGCGAGTCAGTGCTGTTGTACAGACGTACTAAAATAAAATGTGTCAGGATGTATGACATTTGTCATTTATGTGTTCAGATGCCTACAGATGACCTTTAGAGTGCACACACAAACACACACACACACACGCACACACACACACACACACATATTGTGAAAGGTCATCACCTGTTTGTGTTGAGGAGGCTGTGGGACAGTATAAAAGAAAGACGTGTAGTGGCTGAGAATTACCTAGAAGGACCTGTGAAAGACCTCGATGAAGGTTGTGTGTGTTGATGTATAATACTTTAATATTATAATACTTGTTTGATGTTTAATACTTTTGATTTGACATTTTTTACAGTTTTGAATCCACCACATGCCTTTTCTTTGTCTGCGATTAGTTGAAGTAGTTGAGGGTGGCTAAGTGTGAGGAACAAGTCCTGCCCTTGTACGTTTGTTTTTGAGGAATGTTGCTTGAGGGAGTTGAGGTTAAGGGTTGGGTTTTGGGAACAGGTGAAGGTTGGTGCAACAAATACACCTGAACACCCTGGAGGCCACATCACACAGCCGCAGGACACTCACCTGGGTGTGAGAGACTGTGTGCATGCAACACACACACACACACACACACACACACACACACACACATGCTCAATGTACTGACAGGCACGTGCATATACCACACACATACAAAGCCTGATTTATTCATAAGCACTGATCCAGGCCTGCCATCAACTGTTTCTTTCTCTTCACCGCACACATATACACACACACACACACACACACACATATACACACACACACACACACACATACACATACACACACACATACAACATATTACCCCCACAAAGAAACACATCTTTTGTACACCTGCACTGCCATTTGTAAAATCCACTGAACATGAGGACAAAATATATTTAGTTTCTGCCTATACTTGCTTCTTCACTTTGAGACAGGCAATGATGCTCGCACTAATGCTCCAGAGTTTACAGTGCATTTGAGACACATAGATCACACACTTAAATATTGTGTATTAATATTGTAGCAATATGTGTTTGTAAACACACACTGTTGGTCTTTTACCTTAAAACAATGCCTTGTTGTTATGATACTTATGATAAGGCAGATATGCATCTTTTTCAATGCTATTAGATTAGTACACCGATTTGGCAAGATTTTATTAATCTCTGAGGTTAATGCATAAAGAGGACTATGCTGTACATGGGAATGCATTTTTCTGCATTCTACTCATGATATTATGATCTAAACTGCAACCAATACATACTTAGTAAATAACTATGTACACAGTTTTGTTTATTAGTTTGCATAAAACACTGACCTGAGGTTTATGCATGTGGGAACTTGTATAACTTGTATTCCAGCTGCCATCATTGTGCCCTTGAGCAAGGCACTTAACCCTGAGTTGCTCTAGGGGAGACTGAACAATTGATAGTTGACAAGTTGTAAGTCGCTTTGAATAAAAGCGTCTGCTAAATGCATGAATGTAATGTAAATGTAAATGTATAACAGCCTTACTTAAGTACAGTAAGTACTTGAAGTACTTAAGTACAGTGGGGCAGGAAGAGGTACTGAGCCATGTTGTAACTCTGTTGCACTGACAAGTAAGATGAGCCTTTTGTCTGTAGTTCAGGTGGTGAATGTTTACCCAATGCATTTAAAACAGACAGTAAGGGGTATTTTGCCGTTGTGTTCCTTAAATGAATGGCTCAGTTCAGTGGGGTAGTGTGGTGCTGGAATGCTGGCATAATTACTGTTTTCAGAGAGACCTCATCTGACCTGAGCCATCTGCAGTCAGTTATGCTGATCAGATGGGATGAAATGGCATTAGTTTCAGTGTCCCCACCCAAAGCCCCAGTGGGTTTGTGTGTGTGTGTGTGTGTGTGTGTGTGTGTGTGTGTGTGTGTGTGTGTGTGTCTGTGTCTGTGTCTGTGTCTGTGTGTGTGTAAAGTGGGTGGGGGAGGACTACTAAGCCTCTTCAGCTTCAGTTTGTTGCCTGTTTAAAATACTATTAATTATGAACATTATTACATATGTTGATTATTTCATCTTTGTGTGGATCTTGTATTACTTCATATCTGCTGAGCTCTGGGCGTTCCTAGTACAAACTAGCAAGACACTTTTTTTTCCATTGAACAGCGAGTGTAGCATCGCTATGATGGTAATAATGCCCCACAGTAGCAACCTTGGGCATGAAAGAGGAAGGAGAGGTAGATAGATGCTCAAAAGGTCTTTGTAGAAGGTGCTTCATCATGAATGAAGATGACAGATGTGGATGGATGTTCAGCAGGCCAGTGTATAATGTATTGTCATGAATAGAGCTCTGGCTACTTTCACATCTGTTTTGAACCTCTGTACACTACCTTTGATTACACTGACAAAGTGACATTTACTGGAACCCCCCCCCCACACACACACCCTCCCACCCCTATAATAGGGGTTACCAAGAGGGGAAGTTCAGTGAGGTCACAGACTAACTCGATAGCCCATTTCCTGTGGCTATCTAGCAAGCTGTTTAAAAGATTTGTTTGGTTTTATTTCCTTCAGGATTTTATTTTCCACTGCAGCCAATGCACAGATTGAACAGAGCACACACACACACACATGCACACACACGCAAGGAGGCTTTGGCCGTATTGATTTGGGATAAAGTGAATCGAATGAAAAACTAATTAAAGGAAAATATGTGCTAAGCTTAGGAGTGTCTCGGGTGTTACTGTACACACGCAGCTCTGTAAGACATTTGTAACATAATTCTGTTATGTTTCAATTAACAGGCGGGGGCCGGCAGGGTGCGGGCCGAGGTTACACAAACATGACGTTGTGTGTACACACATACATACACACACACACACACACACACACAAGGCTTACCCACATCCCCTTACTACTCAGTGGTCCAAACAAGCCCTTTTCCACCTAATGAAGACAGCAGCTGTCTTTGAAATAGTCTCAGCCCAGATTAGGGCCACAGGTGGGCCAGAGGTGCGTTGTACGTCACTGAAAGTCGGCCGTCACTGCGGACGACTGTAGCCTGCGCTAATGGCAGATGAGAAGCCTGTGCTATTTACGGCTAGAAAATGAGCTTGGTCTTTTATTCTCTCTCTCTCTCTCTCCTTCTCTCTCCCGAGTTCAAAAGGTCACCTG
>JAIFZK010000015.1:10010000-10042500 GCA_027481765.1 Tenualosa thibaudeaui | reverse complement strand
TTTGTTAGTCTTTACATTTAATAATATATGATAGTGTAAAGATATGGTACCTATGTTCCGGCCTAGAGAGTGGAGGGGGGACATTGTACTGGTTGCATTTGGTGATGCTGTAGTGGGGATTAATTCACAGTTGTGGTGAGTTTAACAGCTGGCTTGAGATCTTATACCAAGTTTTACTGCTGCCGATGTTTGTATTAAAGACATACCAGGCAAGCCTGCAATTGTTTTACCTCAGTCCCCAACAGTCGAAAAAAAATGAATAAAAAATAGCGACAACATTGTACATTCTCACCAATCCAATGTGGATTTGTTTGCAAACCAAGGAATAGGAAGCAGCAATGACAATTTTAGAGACAACTGTAGGGTTGTGTTGACTGACAAGGTAATAAACACAATTTCATTTTCATTCTGCTCAACTTTTGTAAGATCTGCAAGTGTAGTAACTGCAGAGCATAGCTAGAGGCGGCCGAGAGAACCTTCACTCACCTCGTAATGAGCCGTGTACCCATCAACTGACTACGAAGCTGGTAAATCAACCTAAAACTGCTTATTGTGGCATTAAGGGGTAATGATTCTGTCACCATTGTTGTCTTATGTATTAACGGCTGATGTAATAGCCAGTGTTAGACCTCAGCCTTGCTCTTGTTGCCCAGGTGTTAATGTGACATGCTTTTGATCAGCTGTTATTATGTAAGGTACCTGCAGTGCTGTTGCCTCCTGTGTAGGCTGATAATGCTTACAGTTTTCACTCATGTATAATGCAGGCCACAATGAGGGTTCTTATCCTAAGAGATGCTAAGGGTAAGACCCTGTCAAACCCGCTTACAAATACTGATACATTTACTGAAGTGTATGCCCTTAATCTAACATAATAAAATAAAGATTGATAAAACTTTGTACAGTGACATAACACAACTGATGTCTTTTCCTCATCCCTCTCTCTCTCTCTGCTTTCTTTCCCTCTTTCTATCTCACCTTCTCTCTCTCTTCCATGGTAACAACTTCCCTCTGTTTCCTTTGTCGGGAGATGCTGGTATTGTTTTTGACATCTTGTGAGGGTGAGGTCCCCCATTCCCCCAACACACACACACACACACACGCACACACACACACACACACACACACACACACACGCACACACACAAACACACACACACCTAACCCCTGCCCCTCCCCTTCTGCTGTCTTTGTAGTCCACCAGGGAGTCCTGGTCACAGAGAGTACTGAAAATTTCATGGACCTGTTCTGCAAATGCACTAAGTTGTCACCTTGGCATATTTTATCTCTGATCAAACATTAGTCGGCATCTGGTGTAAACCGTGTAGCTGTCGCTTCAGCAGTGGGGACAGAGGCAGAGACAGAGGGAGAAGGAAAGGGGGAGATGGAGATAGGGAAAGAGAGAAAGAAAGGGAAGAGAAAATGACAGTCTCTTTAACAGCTGTTGTTTCTTTTCTTCCTTTCTCAAACAAAAAGTCTATCCACCATCAGACCACCCCCGCCCAAGTCTAGTGAAGTCTTCTTATAAGCAGTTCAGAATCTATGTTTCATGTTACTCTATTTGGTGTGCTTTCTGTGTGTCTTTAAAACAGTTTGATTAAGTCTTCACTGTAAAAAGACACATGATTAGTAATTCTACTCTGGGGTAATACATGAGGACATGCCATCCATCCCATTAAAAGCAGTAAAGACGTCTCAGAATGAACTACTACTTGTCCAGCTTGATCATGCAGCATCATAGTGTCCAGCACTCGTCCACTCGTCCACAGAAAAAAAGAAAAACAGCTCGGACAAAATGAGTATAAAGACTTAAACGTTGATGTTGCCTGTAATCCTCTGCTTTTAAGCATCCTGTCCTACCCTACCTGACCCAATGGCTCTCATGTCTCATGAAGACTCACGCCCAAGCCTATTAATGGGCCAAGCAGTGATTGTGTCGCTTGCAGGATGATTGAAATCCTGGGTCCTCTCCTTCCTCCTCTCTTTTGATAAAGGCACGTGTGCTCAACCCAACCTGGCCGCCTCGTTGGCAATGATTGATCACCCAATATCTAATTAAAGCTGATCCAATCACTTATTATGCAGAGAGGAACAAACAAACTGAAGCCGCCTGTCAGCGCGGTGATTGATGACGGCTCCTATCCGTCTTTTGTTTGTGCTAATGTCTCGATGCTTGTTACAACCAGCAGAGCTGCCTTAGACAATGCTTCCTGTCAGCCGGAGGGAACGGCTCGCCAAAAGGGGCCTCGGTCGTGGCTAACGGAAACGCCATCATCACTCCGCCAGAGGGAGGAGAAGGTGGTGGGGGATGTGTAAGGGTCTGCAGGGTGGGGTGGGGATGTCTGTGGCAAAGGCAAGGGTTAGGGGTGTGTGTGTGTGTGTGTGGGGGTGGGTGTGTGTGAGGGTGTTTGGGGGCAAAGAAGGTGACAGGAAGAGATTTGTTGGGGTGTCAGTCCTATTAAGGTGAAAGTGGTGTGCCCACCCCAGGGTCAGTTTGGTTCAGTGGGACAGGGGAGTGTGTGTGTGTGTGTGGGGGGGTGGGGGGGGGGGTAGATGGTTAAACAGACCATTCTCTCTCTCTCTTTCTCTCTCTCTCACTCTTTCTCTCTCAAACGGACACACTGAGAGGGAGAAAGAGCAAACTGTTTACACACCAGGATCCCAGTGGACAGGGACGGCACCAATGAATGTGTAATAGCTCTGAAGCAGAATTACTCTCTAATTTTATCAATGGAGATGACAGACACTAAGTACAGACAGACAAAACAGACCATTCGGGACAAACCACAAAGAGTGTTACAGTTGTAATGTTATCTTGTGATGAATTTACATATTGATGATGTTGATGTTCCTCTCAGAAAGTGATCATCCATGAAAAGAAATTATTTATGGAAACAAGAGGTTTTTTTTTACTATATAGGTACGTATCACTGTTCCCCAAAGAGACAGGTTAGCAGCGATGCATCAAACCAGTCCAGGCAGTTACATTGGAGGGAAATAAGATGTACACAAACACAACTGCGATCAAATGAGAACAAATTATGACTGACAATTCCTGATGGCCTTTTGTGATCCTAGGATTGTGACATTATGAACTCTTCAGAGGAGGCTAATGTAACAATAATTCTATGTTTACCAGGTAGAGGTTCCACACAAACATTTTATGGTTCCAGGAATGTTCCAGGAAGGTTACCTGTTGGGTTGCTGAACATTGATGTAACCTTGATGTAAACATTAGGGTAATTTTTGTGAGTGTGGCAACCTACAGTTAACATTCTTTAAACTAACACACAAGGTTTACGGGACAATTTCCTTAAAATAACTATAGGAGAACCATGGGGCTAACTTTTTTTTATTATTTAACGTTTAAATGTTCAATGTTCAATGTTTGTTTAAATGTGTTATCTGTTACAGCCCAATCTCAACCTGGCAGGAGTCCTGTTTTTTTGCCTGATGACTGTGATTTGTACAGAGGTCTGTGTGTGAGCATTTGATTGTATGTGGATCTGTTTTTGTGCATTACGTTCTGGTAAAATCAAGAAATGGTGGAGTTTGTGTGTGTGTGTGTGTGTGTGTGTGTGTGTGTTGGGGGTGGGGTGGGGGTAAACTATCTGACATATATCAAACAACATGGGCAGTGACAGCAGACAACATTAATCAAAACTTTCACATTTCCTGAAGAATGAATGAATAAGTAATAAGTTGAACAGCAGCAGTGCAGCACATAAAGGGGCACTGTGACTACCCTGCTGCTAGGGATTTGTCCTTGTCTGAGCTCTAGATTGATATATTTATTATTTATCAGATTAATCAGCACAGGAGATGGAGGGATCCAGGTTGGGGCTCATCTCTCGCAATTGGGGGCATCTCTCTCTGTGTGTGTGTGTGTGTGTGTGTGTGTGTGTGTGTGTGTGTGTGTGTTTGTCCATCTGAGGGTACATTTGATGATGTGTGTGTGTGCGTGTGTGCATGTGTGTGTGTGTGTGTGTGTGTGTGTGTGTAGTGAGGAGAAGGGGTCACAAGAACACAAGAGGGCCTGTGAACAATTGGAAGAGGGCTTTGTAGCCTAAAGCCCTTTAAACAACAGAGGAGAGAGAGCGAAGGAGAAAAAGAGAGAGAGAGGGAGAGGGAGAAACTGGCATTGATGTGACAGCACGGTCAGGTCAGAGATGCTATGCTAAGGTCAGAGCTGTTTATTTGCAGAAGAGCCCTAAGAGTGGATTCATTCTTTTCCCAGCTGAGTTACCACTATCATTTATCACATTTGACTCTTGTTCTAATTAGTTCTAATTAGACACAGAAATAACATATTTTCTAAGATTGTGCATGCTTGCTCTGTTTCAGGCAGTATTCATCACTAGTGGATGATCGTCGTTGTGTTGATCATGATGTGATTACTGTTATTATTACCGTATTACTGTTACACTTATTGTGATACTATACTATTTGAAATTACATCATTGGATTATGAAAAATGGTGAGGCAACAAGAAGCTGTCTGCCAACGTGCCAATATAAGGCAAAGTTACCACTGATCAGAGTGAATAGCAGGCACTGCCATCGGACCTGACACCAGCTCTGATGTAGCTGCCCTCTGGCCTGGCCATTGAGTTAGCTGAGGACTAAGAGTGGCTGGCACTTTCCAAAGGGGCCCGAATGGGACAGAGAGACTGACATGGAAGGTGTGTAAAAGACGCCAGGGGCACAGGCTGGCACGACTTGTCTCTAGAAGACAGTGGAGGAGAGACTGGCATGGCAACTGTTTAAAGGAGAATAGGGGCACAGCAGTGGTGAAGATAGCCTCTCTTCTCAATGCAGTGTCAGGCTCTCTCATGGCAGGACCAGAGCAGAGAAACCTTTAGTCTGGGTCCTCCTGTTGGCATTACAAGTGGCAGAGACATGCTTGGCGGCTGTTAAACATCCATGTTAGGCAAAGCAATGCGATGTCTGTACTTGGATGGTGTGTGCGTTTCTCCTACCTGTCAATTTCCACATTTCAATAGTCAATATATCTTTCTCATGTAACTATCATAGTAGAATCATATTGTCTCCCATAAGCACTAAGCCCTGAACCCAGATGAGGGTGAGATCCATTAAAAAACTAACTCTGACTCATCAAAACATTATGATTGATTGATTCATACTAGTCTAAGCTTTTGACAGTTAAAGGCTTAGAAGAGACATTGAGACATCTTACTGATTTTTAGAACAGGCCTCCTCCTCATCTTGGCCAGATCCGGGCCGGCCAAGGAGGATGTGGATGAGAATCACTCTCACTCTCTCACTCATGGGCCATGTGACAGGGCCTGAGGTGATTGAGTGGGCATGAAGAAGGCTCTCTCACTTGCTAGGAGAATCAGTGCTTCTGATGCACAGGTGTGAGTGTGAGACAGGGGTTTGGGAAAGGGGGGAGAAAATGGCAGAGAATGTAACCTCAAAGATCAATATGCACAATATCATCAGGAGAGAGAGAGAGAGAGAGAGAGAGAGAGAGAGAGAGAGAAAAGCCCTCCACTCAAAGAAGCGTGGGCAGGATCAGTCGATATTGCTCGTCTCACGCTGATGACCTCACACCTGCGCTCACCCTCTTCCGTACCATTACATGCTTGGATGGTAACACCCCTCTCAGAGAGAGGGATCTGTGTGTGTGTGTGTGTGTGTGTGTGTGTGTGTGTGTGTGTGTGCGCACGCACATGTGTGTGTCTGTCTGTCACAGGCGTGACGGCCTCAGCTTACCCTTGCTGAGCTGAAATTAAAACTCCATTCATCACTCTTAAACAAGACCACTGACAGCATCACACACACACACACACAGACACACACACACACGCGCGCACACTCACACACGCACACACACACAGACACACACATACACATACACACACACACAGACACACACATACACACACACACAAGCATACAAATGCACTCAACACTGAAAAATGTGAGACAAAATTTTTAATGCACACATACAGAAATGTACAAAATATTCGGTTCATAACTCATCTGTGGAATGGTGTTCAATTTGGGGTTGTTCTAGTGTTTCATAAGACATTACACATATGCATAGGCTGTGAATATGATGCCGATAGAGGCTTCCTCTCTGAGCTGCATCTCATCCTGAGGTACACAGACATGAGACGGGATTAGAATTCAGAAATATTGCACTGTAATTGCATGTTACGGCAACCATTAAATATATTAAATGAGACGTGATAACATACACACACACACACACGTCATGCATATAAACAACCACATACTGTACACAGCCCCACCTGTCAGGGTTAAAGTCAGTGGCACAATCAAAAGCGGGTTCATATCGGTGTGAAAAACCTATTTGTGTTCTAAAAACAAAAACATTTCCCATCATGTAATGGGCTAAACCTCCATCTGCCGTTCGCCTCAGCCATGCAAAACGAAAACCTCATCAACTCCATACCTGCGTCCTATCCCCCACCCCCATCAAAAAAAAACAACAGTGTCAACAGCAGGAGTCAAACGCGCACGGGGAGGCAGGTAGGCTTCACAGTGCGTTTCACGGCCAAAAAAAAAAAAAAATCCATTTCACAAGATGATTTGCCTTCAATTCTATAGGGACTGACCACTTTGACATAAAGTCATACTGTGTCAGAGGTTTTAGTTCCTAAATTTGTCCATTAAATATTTAGCGCCCATGCTGATTGTATAAATGTTGGAAATTACGAGGGGTTGGTGTTTGCTCTGAGGCAGAAAGAACGCAAGCCAGAGCCATGGAGCCACCTAATGCGCCCACCCAAGCTTGTGTCCAGCGGCCAGAATTATTTATGCATTAGAAAACAGTGTGGCAGGGCCAAAGGAGGCAGACACATTATTTTAAACCTTTCATAACACGCATCAATATTTCATGGGAAAATAAATAACCAATGCGGGGCTTGTTTGGAGGACAGCTGTAGCGGTGCGCATGGCTGGTTTCGGGAGGGCTCCAGGGACGTGGCGCGAACCCCACAGTAAAGCCCTCCATTTCTTTTTAATCATCCACTTAGTGTATTGTGGGTGGAGGAGCTGTCAAGGTAAGCCGACGGCTTCTTCTCCTGAGTCGTCTTCTGAGGGCTTTGTCTGCGAATCAAAAGGGGTAAAAATGAAAACCCAGTGTTACATTTCTGGACCATTCGATGATTTCTCTTCACCTCCTCAACCCCCTCCTTTCTCTCTCTCTCTCTCTCTCTCTCTCACACACTCTCTCTCTTCCAGCCCTCCTCTCTCTGTCCTCACCTCAGTTCTCTCCCCCACTGGTGACCCGATGGCACGGTGTTAAACTCTATTGATTGCTCATCCCTTAACTGCACCCTTCAAACCAGCTGTTGTGAATGCCTATCCAAACTAAACGCTCAGCCAGTCCTGCCTTTTGTCCGCACATTTAAATAATTCTTTGTCTTCCTGCATAGAAGAGAGAAATAGAAAAAGATGACAAAGTATGACCCCCAACTAGATTTTATCATCTTGAATTCAGATTGATGTCCTCGAATTGTTAATTTTGTCCTGAAAAAACTGTCATCTGGGCCATGTGTTTTTTTTTTTTTCCCTCAGCATTCCCTCCCATTGCACATGTACATCAGCATATACTATGAACTGATCTGAACACAGTTCTTTTCTTTAAACTGTGCTAACGGTATGTGAATGAATGCTATTTGCCCATGAAACCCAAGGATGCAAAAAGTAGAGTGTATTCTGACAGACAGACAGGCATGTAAAGAGTTCTGTGGTGCTGTGCTGCCTAGAGTATCTCTGAGGGCTTCTGAGTTTAAGGATTTCTGCAGGGAGAGGGCTAGGCCTCAGCCCCCAAAGGGAGGGAGAGAGGGAGGAAGGGAGAGAGAGTGAAAAAGAATATCATGGGATAATAAAGGACAGACAGAGATGGCGTCAAGCAAAAGGTTGGGGAAAGAATGGAAACCTGATGTGGTCCAAAGCCATGGAGGCAATTACACAAGTCTGTGCATTCATCCTCTTTTCCCCAGTAATAATTCCATGGCAGTGTTATTCACACAGCGGGAGAGTGGGGTGTGTGTGGGGGGGGGGGGGAAGCTTTGGAGCTCTGTGATGTTGTTGCACTGCTTGCTGAAACAGCACATGTCAGTGTGAAAGCACTCTGTCACCTGATTGATTCCCTGCTTTTTATTTCGCCACAATGGCCTGATGTCACTTCCTCGGCAAAAGGGCCGATATCGGTGGGAGATAGCTTCTACTTTAGTGTGGGAGGAGAGAGAGAGAGAAAGAGAGAGAGAGAGAAAACTTGAATCGATTTAAGCACTGCGGCTGCAATGTGAATTTTTACACGAGGATCCCGCTGTCCTTTCAGTTTGTTCTTCACGTTTGGGGAGAAATCGATTCCCTGGTCATAGTGTGCGTGTGCAAGAGTAGGTGGTGAAGGCTGTTATGTGGTCTGTATGCTTCTTCATCTCCCGTTGAGCCCTACTGCAAGAGAGAGATGGAGAGAGAGAGAGAGAGAGAGAGAGAGAGAGAGAGAGAAAGAGAGAGATGGAGAGAGAGAGAGAGAGAGGTAAAGCTTATTGCAAGAAATCGCCTGCGGACTGACAGCTCGGTGTAGGCCTGCACAGCTGTTAGCGTGGAGGAGATTTACTGCACTAGCATGCTACGGCGAGCTTCTGCGTGTGACCCATGAGCGTCTCAGCAAGGTGAAGGGCCAAGAAATTTCACTGAGTGAATCTCCCTTTGCTCACTGGCGATTTTGCTCTCCTGACAGAGGAGAAAAGGTCAAGAAATCAGGCAGGAAATGTTGCAAGAGAGATACACAGCAACCTGCAGGAGGCAAATGCACTGGGTATCACAACAAACATGCACACACTGAACTGCACACACACACACACACACACAAATGCACATATGCACACACACACACACACACACACACACAAATGCACATATGCACACACACACACACACACACAAACAAATGCACATATACACACTCACACACACACACACACATACACACGCTATATGTGCACACAGAGAAACACATACGCACACACACTGTCACATAGACAAATGCATGCACACACATATGCACCACACACACATATTGTTCAAACACAAACACATACACACACACACACACACAAACGTATGTTTCTGGTTAGTTCTGATGGTAGGGCAGGCCCATGGAGGAGGCGTATTTACACGGTCATCTGTGCAGAGCAGCACTGTTAAGGATCAGACAAGACCAGAGGGGCACAGCAGGGGTGTGGCAGCACTCAGTAGCTCTGCTCTGATTCAATGATCTACTCAAGCTGCACACACTGGGTAGCCCACAGCTACTGCATCTGGACCAAACCTGGTCCAGACCCAGCACAGATCCATGCCAGATAACAGCCGCATCCGCATCAGGGTTGGTTATGGTCTGGCAACCAGACACATAGACATCCCACATTCGCAGTTCTCAGGTCAGTAGCGATACTCTTAGTGTGTTTTCATGAATACTATTGCTGCAGGTGTTTGAAGTTTCCATTTGTATACAGTAAGCATTTTGTTGTACTATTTTACTTTACTACTGTAATCTATGAACAGTGTAACCATATGGTGCATTTTTAAACATTGCACAGTAATGATCAGTCTAAAGCAGTAGAAAATATTGATGTTATTTCATCTCATGAATAATAATTATGTCCGTCACGTGTTGGTGTGTGTGTGCATGTGTGTGCATTTGTGGGCATGTGTGTGAGTGTGTGTGTTTGCATGCATCTGTCCACGTGTGTTTCGTTGAGTACCTTCATGCAGAGTGGAGCGGAGAAGGACAGCTGTCTCCCTTCGGGTACTAAAACACGCTGACTCCCCAAAACTAAAAACCCTACACTCCTGCGGCCGCATTATTGCTTGTCAAAACACAGTCTTCCTCCCTCTCCCTGGTGCAGAGATATTTACTGAGCCTCCTCAAGAGGCACAGCAGAGGACACAAACCCATCTGCAGAACATGCTTTTATCAGTGCCCGGTGCACGCCTCAACGCCTTCATTACTCTCACATGCAGAAGCTCCACAACTTGTCAGGTATAAAATGAAATTTCCCTGCCATCAGAAGTAAGATGGGGAGGGAATTTGAATGGGTTGGACACACATACACGTGTCATGTCATTGGTACTCTGAGGCAGAGATGGCTCTAGCTGAAATAGAGCTTTCAAACTACACCCGACCACAGTAAAACTATGGACCCTTTGGGATTCTGTACTTCCTGCTGACAGAAGCTTGTATAGTAGTGACAAAAGTAGCTAACGTTGCTTGGTCATGTTTGTATGTAAACATTTAGCCTTTCAAGCCAATAATCATTAAAGCTTTGGGCTTATCTTTTCTGGTCAAATCAAGCCTTTTGCAATCTCTCCGATACTCTCCATGCCTCTGGCTAGCGATGAAGCACGTCTCTCTTCTCTCTTGCTTTATCTGCATGTTCCTACAAGCCGTTGTGAATAAAGAAGTCATTAACTGGCCGGACACAATGGAGGCCAGCATTCACATTGGAGATGTTCCATCCGTGATATATTGATCAATGTGCAGTGACTAATCGAGCACTAATGAAAAGAGAGCCTTGGAAGTTAATGCCTCATCCTCCTCTGGCCCAGGTGCAAATCAGCCTTTCAGAGACAGAAAAGGGCTGTGGAGATGCAGGAATGATAATTAGCAGTGATGTCAGCAGTGAGGGGAAGAGAGGAGAGGATAGAGAATGAGAAGAGTGGAAAGGAGAGAAGGAAGAGGAGAAGAGGAGAGAGGAGAGGGAAGGACAGAGGATGAGGAGAGAAAGGGGGAGAGAGGGCTTATTGATATCACTGCTAGCCAGTTGCTGATAGTGGATCTCTGTGGTCCAAAGCTAGTTTAGATCTGGTCCCGAATAAGGGAGCCCAGCTGTCTGGCTTTGATCTCCTGTCATGCTGAGGGCATAGAGAGGAGATGCATATACACAGATACATGCAGCCTAGGTTCCTGTTAACGACAATTCATACAACTGTAGTGAAAAAAAGCTGTGATAAAAATGGCCGGTAAAATTGGTAACAAACACCAACAGCAAATATTTTTTGCAATGGTACTTTTTTTATTTTTGAAGTTGTTTGTACAGGGAGGGATCCATAGGGATCTATAGAGGAGGAGAGGCTGTGAAAAGCACTGTGTTCTTGGAGCTGAAAGCTGTGGTGAGCTGCATGCAGTCCAGGCGATGATCGGCCAGCAAACCTGATTAACCCCTGAACGAGGTGATCCTTTCGCACGGGGGACAATCCGGCCTGGCAGGCAGCTCCCCAAACATATGTCCCCTCCCCTCCCCTGCCCACCCCTCCACACCATACCACAGAATATTCCAGCTCTTATCAAAGGCTTTATTTGGCTTATTTTTCATACCTTTACACAGCGGTAGCAAAGCAAAACATGGAGCCCGAGCCAAACCAGGCGCACAGAGGGGGAACGCCATTATAGTTCTCATTTGTTTTGCTCTATCAGCCGAACAAAAAGCCCGGGGCATATATATTACTGACAATGCGTTCAGATAAAAGCCTGCATTAGCCCATATGTTACTGCGGTGTCAAGCACACACTGCTGGCCTTTAGCGCGGGTTTTAATCTCCATGGCGATTATGAATAATGCTAAGTGCGGTGCACACTGACACCTCGCCATTCCAATTTATGGGCTGCGAACTCCGAGCACGAGGCTCAATTTATAACTTTCAATATGCAAGGCTCTGGTAATGCATTAAAGAGATATCACCAATAGCCTCATATGCATGACCAAGCTGGTGAGGGGACTGTGGCATGAGAGAAGGGGGTATGGAGAGGGGTGTTAAAAGAGAGAAATAAAGAAAAAGATTGGGGGTGGGGGTGGGTAAGCTAAGAGAGTGATAGAGAGGAACTGAAGAAAACTGAGAAAAAGCTCAAAGAGGAAAAAAAATATTAAAAATAATAATGGAGAGAGAATGACAGAGAAAGAGAGAGAGAGAGACAGAGACAGAGAGAGAGACAGAGACAGAGACACACAGAGAGAGAGAGAGAGAGAGAGAGAGAGAGAGTCCTTCAAAGCTTCTGGGGAAACAATTTCTTTTATCCCCTCATCTTAAAGGAGAGAGAGAGAGAGGGACAAGAAAGAGAACAAGGCAGAGGGCAAAGATGGTGGTGAAAAAGGAAGGAAAGAGAGAAAAATAGAGTGAAAAAGATCCAGAGAAAAAAAAAGTGTGAATGAGAAGACAACGGAGAGGGGGCAGACAACAGAAGACAAACTGAGGAGAAAAAGCATCTGCACTCTCTTCTGTCTGTTTTTTTTTTTTTTTTTGGGGGGGGGGGGGGGGGGGGTGGCTAGAAGAAATGTCAGCGATGACTTCCTGACAGCCCCTGATCACAGCTGTGTCATCTTCATGTCCCTACAAAGGGAGAACAACACATAAAGGGCCCCCTGTGGGTGCCAGGCAACCCCGTTGCCATGCCAGAAGTTGGCCCACGCGACGACGGTTTTGGGGTGGGGGTGGGGGGTGGGGGGGAGATGAGGGCTTCTCCAGAGGAGTGAGGAGCCGAACCCCAAACAGGATTAAAATCTTGAGAATTAGCTCACGTTTCAGAGCGCGATTGGGCACTGATCTGCCTAAGGGTTCGCAGCCCCCCTGCCAACACCAGAGCCATCTCTGCAGGTCTCCCCCAGTCCAAACCCCTCCTCTCTGGCAAACACACTCTCGCTCCTGGGGTGTAAGGTCACGCAGGGTCAATGCAGTCCCGACCGCACCGGGAAATGGCAACATCTATCTGGGCTTTGGCTATGTGTACAAACCCAAACTAATCCTCCTGGCAAAGACAAATGTGAAAGGAGAGTGTGAAGGTGATGAGGTCTGGACAAAAAAAAAAACTAAAATAAGTGAAATAAATGAAAAGGAGGAAAAGGCGGAAAGACATGAGATGGAGCTGAACGTGTAGAATAGATTTGTTAGGGCTGATTTATGCAAAGCAAGGGATCTGGCTGAGGGAGAGACAAGGAAACAAGAATAAGAGTGAAAGAGAGAGGAAAGGTGAAAAAGAATGAGGGGGAGAGTGAAAGTATGCAAGTGCAGTGGAATTGGGCTGACCGAGAGAGAGAGAGAGAGAGAGAGAGAGAGAGAGAGATAGTGGAAGACCATTCCTTCGCCAGCACAGCTTTCTGTCTAAGCCCCTATTCACATTTTCAGGACTTCTTTTCAGAGGTGCCCACTGAAAGCCAACAAGACCCACCACCCTGCACCCACCACCTCCACCACCCTCCCCATCTCACTAGCCTCTCCCAGCAGCCCCTCGTTCTGCCATGCACAGATAATCAGGTTTATGTAAAGTATGTATGCTCTTTTGACAGTCCACGCTAACTCATTAATTCAATCACACCCAACGCCATTGTTCGGTGCCTGTTTGAAATGCATGCTGGGAAGGGCGCTTTCTTAATCCTGCCAATCACTGGTAACATTTTTCTTGCTGTTGCCATGGCGAAGGCCAGAGTTCATGAAAACACAGAATATGAGCCAACAAAACAAGAATAAAGACTTATTTCAGGAGCTCCCTCTTTTCCTTTTCTTTTCTCTCTCTCTCTCTCTCTCTTCAGAGAGGGGGACATCCACTGGGGGGCACAAAAAAGGAAGAAAGAAAAGGAGTAAATGTAGACAAGTTGGACGACTATGCCAGTCACAGGAGCGAGAGTGGAGGAGAGAGAGCGAGAGAGAGAAAGAGAGAAAGCCAGTGTTTGAAAACTAAACAGGCCCTATAAAACTTGACCCGTAAGTCTCTGGGAAAACTGCTTCTGAATTGGTGTTCACAGGGACAATGTCCTTTCTCTGCAGCCTCCTCCAGACACACAATGGCCCATACAATTCAACACAAGCCAGGCAGGGCTCTGTTTAACAGCACTAGGTCGATCAGGTCCACTAGCATTCTGATACTCCAAAGAAAGAGGGATAGAGAAAAGGATGGAAGAAAGAAAGAGGAAATGAGAGAGAGAAAGAATGCGGAAAGATAAAATTCATTAATGGTAAATAGCAGTTGCATAAGTAGCCTTAGATACTGAGTATTTCTTAAGCTTAAGTCAGAGTTGAAATCTTAATCAATGATTTTGTTCTTTAATTACAGTTACAGATTATTTTCACATCGGTAATGCATCAAAATTAGTTTTATATGACAAAAGAGGTTCTGCAACATGCACTTACTTGCTTTTTTACGTGCTTAGAAGTTTAAATCTTTAAGTTTAAATCTAAATCTTAAATCTTTATGTCTTGTGTAATTTTTGTGAATTGGCGTATGCTTCAGTAAGGAGTGTGCACATCATTCCCTAGTTCAGCACCTACACACATCCACATTCTACAGTTGTTTGTTTCCATCCTCTGCATTTGTTATTTTTCATTTTTTTGTTCCCCTTTTTACTGTCTTTTCTGTATTTGTGCATAGTATTAGCCTACCCATGTATTGTAATGTAAAACAACATCATACTTATTCAAAGGGAAATATCAAGGACTTGCTGTTGTATCGTGGAGCCAAAATAAATTGAATTGCACTGACTGGTGAGAGACAATAATGTCTTCCCTACAGTTTCATTCAGTTTAATTAGACAAAAGGCACATGAGGACACCCCAGCATTCCATCTGTATGTATGTGTGTGTGTGTGTGTGTGTGTGTGTGTGTACAAACTCTGTTGAGGGCCTCCCCTGCCCACCTTGTTCTAATTAGGATTACTGGGAGCACAATATGAACATCAATACGAGTGTGTGGACACACAGAGGATTGCTATGATTCATCATTCATCATTCATGCCTCTGGGAAACAGTCATGACAAAAAGAGGACAACAATAATAATGATAACACAGAAAACACAGCCAAAGAAAAGGCAGAAAAAAATGAGGCTGTGTGTTTGTGTGTGTGTGTGTGTGTGTGTGTTTATGGGCCTAATCTGGAATAAGACGGTTAGAGACACAGAGGAGGAGATTAAGCTATTGATGCTGCACTGCTTGTGCTCACGCACCAGCGCTTCCATTCAGCGCCTTTAAATGCTGTTTGTTTATTAGCGACTTACGCCTAGCGTTAGCCTCAGGCTTATCGCTGCACACACACAGGGACACACAAAAGCCCACTATGCCTCGCGGCCCCCGGTGCGGGACCACAGCAACAACCCCCGCCCCCCACCCCAACACACACACACACACACACACACACACACACACACACCATTGGGGCTCTGACCTTTCTTAAGTGTGGACGACAGGAGATTGGGTATTACCGGTCACTGACACCAACTCTTCTATGCAAACACTCTTCCCTCCTCACCCCTCTCTTCTTCCCTTTCCTCTCCTTTCCTCTCTTCCCCCCTCACAAAGGACTTTCAGTGCGAAGACACAAGGGCCAAACCTAATCTCAGCTGTTTACCATATATGCATACGCTATCGCTCGCACACTCCTGCGGAAGGAATGCCTACGTTTGTTATCTGATGGTCTGCATCACAGCTCTGTCTTTCCCTCCCTCTCTCTTTCATTCCTTTACTCTTTATCCATCTCGCTCTTCATCTTTCTCTTTTACCCAGCATGCATCACCACTTTACTCCCCTAGCATGGGCACTGAAAGAGAAGTACTTAACATAAATATACATAATACATATCTGCCCATGTGTATAAAGGCTGCGTGCTCCTGTGCTGTCAGGCTTTCTCCATATCTGTGTGTCCATATTAAAATTCAAAGCAGTGTCTTTGATAGAGCTCTCAGTCTTCACTTGTGAGTTTGCCTTCAACCCTGCTCTCGGGTCCTCTCAGGTTTTAACTGAGGTATGGGACACTTGTTACAGAGTCGTCAGTTGTTTCATTTTGTTTTGTTTTGCCATTTGATCTGTGTTTTGTTTTGTTTTGTTTTGTTTTGTTTTGTTTTGTTTTGTTTTGTTTTGTTTTGTTTTGTTTTGTTTTGTTTTGTTTTGTTTTGTTTTGTTTCGTTTTCCTTTTGTTTTGTTTTGTTTTGTTTTGTTTTGAATTGACCTGTTGCATCAATGGAAAATGCACGAAGGGATGGGATCAGTGCTGGTAGTAATTTAATGAAAGTCACAATCTGGACCTGAAATTGAAATGTGCTAGCTGCACAGCTACAACCAAATGGCAGAGGACATTAAGGCCCAGTAACTAAGAATTGGGGAGACTGGTTGCTGCTGGGTCACAAAAGGCCTGTGCATCTAAAGCTATTCGTAGACCATCCTGATTGTTAGAAAGAAATAACTACAAGTCTTCAAGTCTTAAATAGTTTAGTGCTTGCTGGGACATCCATATTGATCACCATCCAGAAAACAACAACTGCAATATTGTGTGTATAGTGTGTGTATGTGTGTGTGTGCGTGTGCATTGTGTGTGTGTGTGTGTGTGTGTGTGCGTGCACTAAATTATGTAAGTAACACCAGAGCACAGAGACAGAAAGGATGGGTGGAGAAACTAAAGGATACTAAGAGATCTGTGTGTGTGTGTGTCTGTGTGTGTCTGTGTATGTGTGTATGTGTGTGTGCGTGTTTGAGGAAAAAATGAGAGAAACCGAGAGGGTTGAAGTTAGATACAGAGACAAAGAGGTCCTCTAATCCTGTACATAATGTTGCACACTGAAAGAGATAAAGCAGTATGATACTCATCATATGTTCATCATCAGCATGTCTCACCCTGTTAATGTTGGGCTGACCGACCAATTAATATTTCAACCATACTCCATCCTCAGGAACAATATGCTAGTATATTCAAGTGCAGTAATTCAATTCAATTTCAGAACAGAAAACAGTGAGTTTGAGTCCCAATATAATACATGACACCAGGTTGCATGATGTGTGTCAGTGAGGAGCTCTGATTAAAATAAACAAACAACAAAAAACAAACAAATAAATAAATAAAAGTGTTATGTTCTATTTGTGTTTTCCTTACCTTTGCACGGCACATAAATAAAGTGTGCCTACCTGCATCTTGTAGGCACATCCTCTTCCAGAGTAGCTATATATCATTACCTAGCTTTTACACTGAATTCCATTTATTTGACATTCAGTCGAAGATTTAAGATTTATTCCAGTACTTGAGCATTGAGTATATAAAATGTCTCAATTTGAATAATGTCGATGTGTGAGTGCAAATGGGGGAAAAGAAAAGTGATTGTGTGTGTGTGTGTGTGTGTGTGTGTGTGTGTGTGTGTGTGTGTGTGTGCGCAACCTATTCTAAAAGTCACTGTTCTGGAAACAACCTTCAGCATGTCAAAGGCAAGTCTGGAAAAGTAATTTTATTTGCATTATAAAATATACCTCCAATTCTGACTGTGTCACAGCACATAAAAACACACTGGAAACTCCTCCAAACTTGTCCATTTTTTACACATACAGGTTATTATAACGACGGCAATGATATGAATATCAAAATCCGTTTGCTTCCCCTTGATCCGGCTGCATGCGAACCAAGGCCTTGTTTTCTTATTTTCATGTAAATGGCGGTGTATCGGGGGAGACAGGCGTCATCAATCTTCCTCCGGAGCAGGTAGGGGGGCTGGGATTATTGCTGTTTAGCCACGACGGCCGACTGAAAGGCGGAAATTGAAAGTGATATTTAATTGACACTGCCATTTTCCCCCCGTCGTCACGGCAATGCTGCCAGAGCCTGCCCGCCCGCCTGCCCACGCCTTCCACTACGCCACCCGCTAGCCAGGGCTAACGCCGCTACTGATGCTGCTGCCTCGCCCAGGATACCGCAGGTGCCAGCAACACGACGTGCACAACTTGTCCCCATTTCCCCCCTCACTCTGAGGGGCGACCTGTCAATCCAAACGTCAATGTGAGACAGAGAGAGAGACAGAGGTAGAGAGAGATAGAAAGAGATAAGATAGAAATAGAGTGAAAAGGCACTGAGTGAGGTGGGGAAAGAGAGATGAAGAGAGAAAAAGACAGAGAAAATGAAAGAAACTGTAAGAGAGTGAAATGAGAAAGTTACTCTGCCTATGATTAAATGGCCCCTCTTTGAAATGCCTCCTAAAGTCTTCATTTGAAGCTCTGATATGTTATTATATTCATTCATTCAGACGTAATTCCTTGTTCACTGCTATAACAATTCAGCTATAATAATAATAATAATAATAATAATAATAATAATAATAATAATAATAATAATAATGTGCTTTTAAGCATAAAAGATACAGTAAGCAACATCAAAGTAGCTCTAACACATTCTCTACATACACGAAAGCATAGATACATACATACACACATGTACTGAAAGAAAGAGACACACAGTGACATAAATACAATAGTCAAATTTTCTTTTATAAGCACACACACACACACATACACACAGACACACACAGAAAAGTAGAAACTGTACACCACCTATAGGGTGGTAGATTTGATTCATTACTTTCAGCCTAATTACCTTTATGACAATGAATCTTCTTCATTCAATTAAGAGTCATATGCTGGCTGTTAGGAAATAAAATAATAAGACACTGTGGACTAAGGAAAGCTCTGGAATTAGAAATGACACAAGCACTATCTCTAATTAGAACAGACTAATGAGGCTAGTATATAGAGTTGTTCAGGGACCTCTACGGATGTGTGTGTGTGGGTGTGTGTGTGTGTATGTGTGTGCATGTGTGTGTGTGTGTGTGTTTGGGAATTCAGCTTTAGGTGTGTGCTCAGAGAGGGCCACCCCCAACTTAGATAGACACACACACACACACACACACACACACACACACACAGACCTCCTAGAATGAATGGTTTGACAAGACGTCTTTGGTCCCCCATTGGCAGACGGTGACATGAGGAGCTCTGCTGGACAGACTGGAGAAATGGATGTCAGGGAGAGGCCAAGCAGCCATCATTTATACCCCACCAGCAATTTTCACCAGCCAGTCTCTGCCCGGCAAGCACCGGAGTCCCCCAGCTCACAGCTCACAGCTCACAGCTCGGAGCTTCCACCCCTTATCCTGTCCAGTCTTTTGTGCTCCTCCCTGGACAAGTGCTACTCCCTGCCCTCACATTCATAGTTTCCCTGTCCCAAGCCTATCTATTCAGTATACACAAACACACACACACACACACACACATGTTTATACACACGCATATAAAGACATTCATGCATGCATACACACACACCCACCCATCAATCTATCCACTAACAAACACACACACACACACACACACACAGACAGCCTGCCTTGTCCACTTAAATGAGCATTAATCAACGCCCAGTTTATAAATCAGTGCGGCCAACTGCTCTGCGGCTGCAAGCGATTATGAGGTCAGAGAGCCAACAGAAGTACTTAACCAATTCCCAGCCCTGGAGTATAACTCTCTCTCTCTCTTTCTCTCTCTCTCTTTCCCTCCAGCTCCCCTCATGCGATTCATCATCATTCTCCCACTGTGTCCCAGCGTGGCCGACTGGGAGGATGACTGAGCATTTAACGATATTTGCTGGAGAGGAGAAGAGGTGTGTGTGTGTGTGTGTGTTTGGGGGGTGGGGGGGGGGGGGGGGTTGGGCAGAAGGTGAATTGAGAGGAGATGAAAAAAAGAAGAAGAGGAGAAAGGAGAACAGGAGAGAAGAGAAAAGAAGAGAAGAAAGGAGAAGAGAAAAGAAGAGAAGAAAGGAGAAGACAAGAGAAGAGAAGAAAAGAAAAGAGAAGAGGTCTCCTCAGACACCTGTCTGTCTGCCCCCTCCGGAGGTGCAGCAGGGTGAGGTGGGGTTGGGTGGGTTGGGGTTGGAGGGTCCCTGAGCTCATTTATCAGCCAGCCAGGCACTGCCCTAAATTATTTGTGACTAAACCAAGATGGATGTCTTTACGATGGGCCGGCCGTTTTATCCAGCCTGGGCCCCAGCACTGCACGGGACAGCAGGCCTCAGGGCAGAGGGCCCGCCTGGGACGTCCCACGGTCTCTCCATTCACACACTCATACACACACGCGCAGACACACACACACACACACACACACACATATGCACAGGGTCCACCTGGGGGCAGAGCACTCTGAGATTGGAAATGATGAGGGCAGAAGGTCTATCTGGAGGGGTGACCGTCCAACCCCCCAACGCTCCACCCTCCACTCCACACACAGGGTCCACCTCATTCTCTCTTGACACCAGTGCAGGATAGAACAGAATATGTCGAGTCCATGGCTCATGATTGGTGAAATAAAGTTTAAGCCTATTGCACCTTAGAAGTTTGGAATTTAAATGACTGGCTGTTGAAATATGCTGGTAACGTTTGTTGAGCTGAGTAGAGCTGTATCCAAATGGATCTATGGAAGATAAGTGAGTCTGTTTAAGTTGATCAGATGCTCAATTAATTCACTATCAGTTCTCAGACTATTGTTAATTTTTCAGTAATGTGTTAAGATTTAACACATACAGACTCACACACGCACATATGCATATACGTGCGCAGGTGCACGCACGCATGCACGCACGCACGCGCGCACACACACACACACACAGGACATAATGTGATGGCCTATGCTGAAGCTCCCCATATGAGACAAAGCGCTCAGCTGGCCGGCATTGGCAGTGACAGCTCATTGGCTAGCCTGACAGTGGAGGCGAGCAGAGGGGGAAAACAGAGCAGACAGTATCCATTAGTCTCTCTGGCGCTCAGGAAGCGTCCCCCTGAGGACGGGCAAATTGAGATTTAAGACGTGTAATGATGTGTAATCATTTCCTGTCACTGCCCCTCTGCTTAAGGAAATAAAAGCATAAATAAAATAGCTCGTAACTGCAAAAAAAATGCATGAAATCACACAACTACAGCTGTTTTTTTTTTATATTTTTTTTTTTGCCTCCTATCTCCAGGCTCCTCTTTGGAGCTTTGCAGAGATGAGCATACAGTGGAAGCCAATAGTGGGGTGAAAAAAAATAAATAAAAATATAAAACTAAGCGTCGGGATTGATAAAGATTGAAATTGGAAGCCCACTTACTGGTGTTATTTCTGTGTAAATCCTTTGAGAAATGGGCTGGGCAGGGGGCCTTGTGGTCCTTGCAGCAGTAAGCAGGACTCCGGGGTTTAGGGCGACGGGAGACGGCCCTTGTTGGGGAAATAACCTCCTTAATCCTGCGAAGGCCTGACAGGCCATCGTGTTTATGTGTGTGTGTGTGTGTGTGTGTGTGTGTGTGTGTGTGTGTGTTTGCGTATGTATACGTGTGTGTCCCTTCGTAAAGTGTGTAAGGGGCTAATCTCCTGCTCACTCGCTGGCAAAATGCAGCCGCGTTTAATTTGATTTGCCTCCTAATGCCCACTGAAGAGGATGCTCAGCAAGTTGTTGGGTTGTGCCTTACCGGGCTTAGGAGAGGAGAAACATGCCACTTTAAGCACCATACATATGACTTCGAGGTCTGCAGACAACACACACACACATTCCCTCTCTCTCCTTCTCTCTCTCTCTTACACACGCACACATTCACAAACACACACACTTTTCTCTTGCTTGCTCTCAATCTGTCTGACTCTCTATTTCTGTCTTTTTTCCACCTGACTGGACGATTCCTCTTGCTCCATCTTATGTATGAAGTCACTCCTTAATAAGCCTATTGTAGCCCCTGGTGCTGATAAACTCCTGAATTAGCTGCTTTATTATGGCTCCAAAGAAAGCCTGCACTATTTGATTACCAGAGCACTTTAGGATCACCCTGTTGGACTGCTTTGCTGCAGACTTGTACTGCATTTAGTGATTTGTCACCAGTGCTCTCTTTCCACTTATATTCTAGATCTCTGTACACTTAATGTAGTCAGGGCAGTGTTATAAAGTGGGCAAGTCACGGCAAGTAAAGTTTCATAAAGAGTGTTCATAAAGTTCATTCTGTGCACTATGTTCAAATTTTCCAGTGTCTTTTCTTATTTCAGCTGTTGTATTATTTAAAGGTAGAATTAGCAGTGTTTGCCTTTAAAGCTTGTTTCAATTCAGTATCAGGAATGGCCTTTCCATACTAAGGCCATATTTTTGTGCACAATTGAGCAATAATATGACCTTGTGTTATGTCACGTTCATCTGCCTTTCATCCGTTAAAAATGCTTTCAGCTTTTTGTGTGTTTTTTTTTTCTATCTTTCCAGTGAATCAATAAGGTTTCCAGCTGCTACATTCTGTAGTTGACAGATCAAGACACATGGGCAGTTCCACAGAACTAAGTTTTAAATTAAGTTATTCAATTATTGTTTTAACTATGATCAATTCCTCGTCCTGATCAAACTGCAGTTGGAATGTTTGTGTTAGTCCAAATAAATTAAACAAAAAGAGTTTGAAAATGTAACGTTTCTGTAAAATTTACAAAAATGTAAAACTGCACACTGCACACATACTCTTTACTAAACAGACTTTGGTAGGCAAATGTGTTATATACTGACACATCCTTAGAGTCTATTCTGTATCATCATTGGGTCCTCTGTTTCTCTGTTAATGTTGCTGTGCACAGGCCAACCTTGTTTTGATGCCCCCCTCCTCCCCCCTGAGCAGTAAACAAAAGGTTTTATCTCTGACATCCGTAATTTATGAAATATGAAGCTGCCGCCACCCTACTATTAATACTTCATCACAGGCTCCAATAGAGCAGAGCCTTATCCACATTGACTGATTATGTTATCATTTTTAGTGTACTACTTTGCATGAATATACCCTAATTTAAAGGAGAGAGAGAGAGAGAGAGAGAGAGAGAGAGAGAGAGACAGGAAAATGAAGTGAAGGACGTAGCTCTAAGAAGAGTAGCGAGACGCTGCGTGAACGTGTGTGATGCTGTCTCTGGTTTCTCCATTCTTCTAGAGGAGGTAATTATGAGGTACTTTAAGAGGACCTGGATGTACATAAAGATTAATTAATCACTAAGAAGGACTCTCCAGGGCGCACTATGGTTTAATCACTTGTCGGATGTTTCCAGAAGAAAAATGCTACCTGCCATGACATACACACACACACACACACACACCCTTCACTGAAGAAGACCATGCTGCCACTGAAATCAGATACATATCCATGATACTGAGAAATATCCTTACATTTCTTTATCCTTAGATGCCAGCATAACAAAGTATTTGAGCTATGGAACACATATGTTCCATGGCTTAATTGTTCTCATTATGTGGATGACACCAAGAGAATCAAATCTATAGCATACAATGACATATGACATTTTTACCCTCACTGTGAAAACTATTGCGCTTATTTGTATTTTGTATTTCTATGTACTTGTATTGTATTTGTATTTATTTTACTTTCTTTTTTTCCGCTGGGGAAAATAATGACTAATGGCTAATAAATCCCGGCAATTAAAAACCTGATGGCCTGAATGAATACATCACACACACATGCATGCACACACACATACACATAGAGAGAGAGAGAGAGAGAGAGAGAGAGAGAAAAAAGAAAGAGAGAGAGAGAGAGAGAGAGAGAGGGATGTTTTCTCATTTAATAGTTGTGTAATAACAAATAAAATTGGCTACAGTTCTGACTGGAGCAGACGTTGAGTGAGTCTCTTGTACATGCATGTATGCACACATTCTCTCTCATACACATATACAAACACACACACACATACACACAAACACACACACACACACACAATTGTTGGATGCACAGACACAGTCTTGCAGAACACCCCCCCTCCCCGACCATTATTTTTTGCTTGAAATTTGGTTGTTTGATCATAAATTGTTGAGTGCAATGGCTTGTCTCCTCCACTTTTGTCACTGGTCAGGATAGATTAAAAACTCCAGTGCACAGCAGCTCACACCAGCATAACATTAGCATATATATGAGATTTGAGACATTTTCTAATATTTTCCACCAGAACTCATCTGTCAACACTGGTGATGAATTATAAAATGCTTGTTTAGGGAAGAAAAAATGTACATCCTTCCCATTCTCACCTTACAAAAGTAACCTTTTCTGTGTGTGTGTGTGTGTGCGTGTGTGCCTGCGTGCGTGCATGCGTGTGTGTGCGTGTGCGTGTGCGTGTGCGTGTGCGTGTGTGTGTGTGCGTGTGTAAACGAGTGAAATTGAGGAAATGTATATTTAAAGTAATAAAAGCTTTTTTATGCAAGTCATTGGATCAGGCTGATGTGGTTAAGGATGTTTGTGTAACACTGTGCAGCAACAGCAAAAGTTTGTACACACTTTTCTGTGGAATCATCCTTGACAGGCAGTTTTGCTATACTAAGCTCAGGAGGAAAACCAACTCTCAGAAGTTCATTCAGATCTGATGTGAGGCGCTATAACACTACTGAGTTGCCTTATGTCTGTGTATGAGAACACTCAGATATGATGCTCCTTGGCAAAACCTTTTGATTTGATTTGATTATGGAAGACCACAAAACAAGCTTTCAAATGACATGAATGAATAATACTGACCAACAAACTATGGAGAAAAGGGTATTCAAAGTGTTAGGATTTTACAAAGTCAAAAGAGAAAAAAAATGAGAAATATTGCTGTGATGTTTACTAGCACTGTGACACAAATAGTTTGAGCACTGCTATTCTCGGGATTACATCTATGGAGTTATTATCACTTCCTGTCTCAAAGTCCGAGAGTTTAAAGAACAGAAGGTCCGCACACTTAGGCCCCCTTAATCCAGTGTTTTATTTAATTAGGTTCCCATGTAAAAACAAGTTTTGAGCCATAGCTCTTCATCGGACAAGTCCACCCTTACAGATACACAGACACAAATGCGTATTCACGCTAAGTTCACACTAAGTTTGTGAGGGGTTAGAGATGTCCAGCTGTAAAAAAAAAAAAAAAAAAACTGATTTGTGGTGTCTTAATCATGTAGGCTACATAACAAAGCTCTCACAGCCTCACAAACTCATTCACCTAGGGAGGATACTGGGATTCAGCTAGCACTCTCTCTGATAATGATGCTGGTCATGTGGAAAGCAAAACAATGCTAATGTTATCTATGCTGTTTGATTTATGCATGTCTCTGCTGTAGCTAGTTTAATTATGCACAGTAAAAATAATTAGCAGTATAACTCAATAAATATCTTAATGGCACTGAGTTTCTTCTGACTGGTTTTGCCATGGACTATCTCATATTAACACATGAACATATTACTTCTAAATGTACATTTCTGGTTCAAATGTGTTCTGACTTGTACGTTTACATTATTTACAAAACTGTTGAACAGATGGATTGAACAACACCTGTGCCTTTCATATGATGATGGTGTGTGTGTGTGTGTGTGTGTGTGTGTGTGTGTGTGTGTGTGTGAATTCTACACAGAGAAGTCATTTGTTTGCTCTGACATGGCCTCCCATTGTTGCAGTTGTTGACTGTGCTTGTCTCTTAATCGTGTGAGACATTTTAAGTGACAAATGAGTGTGACAATGGCTTTAAAGGCCACAACAAAAATATCACCCAAAAAGGTCTGCACACCAGCTTTTTAGCTCATAGTAGAGGTTGCAGTCACACACAAATCCGAAGTTTTAACTTGTACTGGTAATATATTAATAGCAATTACGTAATCTGAGCTGATGATTAGTCAGTCTCAATCAGAGCACAGTCATGTGTCATAACATGTTTGTAACATGTTTGTGGGTCTCAGTTGTAACATGCTTATGACATGGTAATGCCAGCCTTGACTGAAGTTCATCAAATGATGCTGATGCTGAGTTTTGTTGAATAATAAGGTGCCCTGAGACATAAACACATGTGACATAAAAATATCTGGTAAAACCTAAAGTAGTCAATCTTTGGATTCATCAGTAATCAGTCTTTCAAATTCACTATACTGCACATGAAGTTCATATTTGAGGTTTCATTCTCAGGTTCAGGCATTCCATGGGAGGCTCCCTGCTGTGTTTCTGCGGTGATATTATTTTTAATGGCGCACACACACATCACAAATGTCACAACACAGGGCTCTATCACATGGGTGACACCGGTTTTGAGTTTCCCCTATCGCCATGCTAGGGCCAACCACTGTGGTCCGTTTTAATTAGGTGAGCGCAAGGAGCAGTAGCCTGTGTCCTCAATTAATTGTTTTCTATTAGATTATGCTGTTGTCAATGGCCACTGTCGCATTACTAACATTGTCGTACTACATTCTCCTACATTCAATTTCTTACACATTATTATTATGAAAACTATACCCTTCCCTCCCCTCCCTCTCTCTCTCTCACATACACACATACACAGACACATACACACACACACACGCACACACACACACACACACACACACACACACACACACACACACACACAGACACACATACACAGAGTACAAACTCATACTTCATGCACATTCCAAATTTTTCTGTCAAACCCCTCTCTGCTTTGTTTAATTAAACGGGCAGAGGTGCAGTGGCCTGTATCCAATTTTGATCAAATCTGCAATTTAGAACATTTTATATCAACTCGGTATTAATAACGGCTTTGTCGACTTTTTCAATTCGGCTAAATATGACTGGCCTGGGTAATGGCTGTTCCCTGAGACAAAGGGAGATGGATTCTGTGCTTTTGTTAATTAAATGTGCTAAAGTGCAGCAGCCTGTATCCTCAATAACAACACAGTGTAATAACATAAAGCAGCAACTCTGAGTAATACCATAAAAACAGCCATATGACAATCTCTCTCTCTTTCTCTCTCTCTCTCTCTCTCTCTTTCTCTCTCTCATTTTCTGCATTATTATTACAGAGGCTAAGGTAATGGAGTTTAGAATTGGTAACTTCCAGTCAGCTGTCACAAGGAAAAGCTCTTCATGTCTTTTCTTTTCTTTTTCTTTTCTTTTTTTTTTTTTTTTTTCAAAATGATGCGGAGCAGCAGTCTGTGTCCTGTCTCTGCGAGTGCATCTTTTGTATTGGATTATTTTACATTTTGATTGAAATGATGTCAGGCGCTGATAACGTGCGCCCCGACCATTGTAATTGAATCAGCTGGAGTTGTTTATTCTTGTGATCTACAGCTGCGATTCGCTTGTCCTAACAGCCAATGCATAAAAGATCCACTCTTGTTTAACACCCTGGTGATTAGATCTGCTTAAAATGGCAAAACAAGTGTGTCTGTGTCCAGAGATGGGCAAGCATAAAGATAATACATAAAACAGAATGAGGAGGGGGAGTGTGTGTATTTGTGTGTGTGTGGGTGTGTGAGGGACTGAGTCAAAAGAGGGAGGTAGAGGGTCGATGTGGGAGTAGGGGGTAGAGCAAGAGAAAAGGTTGAAAAAGGAGATGGTCTGTATGTGTGTGTGTGTGTGGGTGTGTGTGTGTGCATGTGTGTGTGTGTGTGTGTGCGTGTGTGTGTGTGTGTATGTGTCAGGCGGCAGCTGCACCATCTGCTGAACTTTCCATGTGTGACCAAAACTTTCAATAAATAAATTTCACATGGTCTGGATGCCAGATGCAGACCCAGCTTTGACTGACAACATTTAAATAACAGTTAATAGGAAGCGGCAAATGTAAAGGGCCCTCATGCTCGTCCTCAACCAGTGACGCTTTCAGGAATTTAAAACAGCCTTTGTGCTGAGTGACTTCGCCTGGGAGGATGGGGGAGGGAAAGAGTGACAGAGATAGAGGAAGAGAGAGAGGGAGGGCGTTAGAAAAACAGAGAGGAAAAATGTGTGTGTATCTGTGTGTGTGTGTGAGTGTGTGTGTGTGTGTGAGGGAGAGAGACAGAGAGAGAGAGAGATTGAATCTGAAGAGCTGCGTAGGACTGATTGAACGGTAGATTTGGTGGCTAAGAGTTTCTGCAGATGATCATGGTGAAAAATTGAAATCATACATCATGGCTGTTCCCATTACATCTTATTTGCTGGGACTAAATATGCATGTCGAATGCAAATGTTTCAGCTGAATGCAATGCAATCTATGATTGTACATGAGCACATACGCTCATAGCAGAATAAACTCAACATCAGAGAAAATCCACTCCGGTACTATGGTTATCATAATGGTTGAAATAGTCAGTGAGCGATGATAGTCTCATTATAATGTAAGAGGTCAAATCCTTTGGCTTTTGGCATGATGATCATTTATCATGCGCTCAGCCAGGGGCTTAAAGGCCTTTCGTCTACAGTTGTCTGCTTTTCTGCATTGTTGGCTGGAGTTCAAACACACAACCTACGCACATGCATACACACACACACACACACACAGAGACTCATTACCTTACAAAGCTTAATGTCTCGTCACTCAGTACATAACACACACTGTCTTTGATCCTGCTCCACCTGTTGTAATCAGTCATCTGACTTAAATGTTTGCAATGATGCATCCACACGACCCATCGCTGGACCTTGCACTTGAATTGCCTAGTGGAGTGTGAATTTCTGGCCTCTACACACACACACACACACACACACACACACACATCCTGCCTACACACACATACACACACAAACATGCCTGATGCGTGATGTCCAGACATTAGTCAAGGCTAGGCGCTGACCTCTTGTGTGGGTACACGAGTCCCAGCAGACACCGACACCTGCTGGTTACTGACCTCAGAGAAAGCCTGTCAGGCAACAACCTCACAAGCACACTGACTGGGAGCTGCCACGACACCACACAGAGTCAGCATGCAACTGATAGAGGAAAATATCAGGAAAAAGAGACTCTGTTTACACATCACGGAAACAATCAGAACTTACAGAATTTCAGTAACACAGGAGTCGAAGTCCGTCTAACAGACATGATATTTAGAGGTACATATAGGCCACTAATGTGTTCCATTGCACGCAATGCTTCCCTCACAAACGATGCAGTCAGTACAGGCATTAATACAATAATTTGTATATATTGACGTTACACACATCAAGCAGAAATGAGTCGAGAAATGTGTACAGTTGTTGTTTGATATCTAGAGAAAATGAACGGAATTCGACTTTAAATGAGAATTTGGCATTTATGATTTAAGTTTCATGAGAAAAGGCTGCCTGGGTAAAATCAAAGAGCTTTGGCTGGGTTTAAAACCCAAAGCCTGGAGAAGGAAACATAACGGGCAATGTAAACAATAAGGAAATGTCCTATAGGCTGAGCCAAAATGTCAAACATAAGACTGATGTTTGCCACTTACGAAGGAGATGATTAAGAAAGTCAACTGAGAGTGTCCCCACCCCATTGTACCAGTACTTAGTAGGCATAGTGCCACTCCAATCAACTCCGTCGATATGACTGCTACCTACGTGGTAACAGCTCCATTGATACAACTGTGTAGCTAAGTAGTCAGAAGTTTAATGAGCCCTTAATAAGACATCACGTAACTGAATTTCTAGGGGAGCAGTGGCACAAACTGGAAGAAGACAGAGATAGATCATTGACTGATGGATAAAGCGCGGAGCACTGTGCTTCCAACATTCTTTTCCATTGTTGTCAATACAATTCTGCACACCGTTGCTGAACTCTGCTGCCGCCTGTTGATTACGATTGAAGTCTATTTTGTCAGAGCTGTTCAATAAAATCCATTGGTTTTTCCACAGACTACTATGCTATGTTCGCTGCCTGCAGCGTGCCGCCAGTGTGCAGAGGCAAACTAAATTGTTGAATTTGAAAGTGTTCCACATTGCTGTCGAAACCGATGTGCGGAGGCCTTTATACAGTTTGAACCCATTTACAAAGGTTTTAGCACCAAATAGTAGTTTATATTGAAAGGTTGAGCACAAATCTCCACTTTCTCCAATTTCACCTAACGTCCATAATGTTTTGGAGAGAAATTAAAAAAGGAAGGTTCACAGTGTCTTTTGGGAAATGTAACAAATGTAACATGAATTGTTAGATCTAATCTGTTATCTATTTAAGCATACAATGCTTTTGGAAAATGGTCTGAAATGTGTAAAACAACAAACAGGTTTGGCTTATGCTGCTCTGGGAAACAAGGGCCAATGACTAATCTGTGCCATGACTATGCTAGACTGGGGAAAAAAGAAAGAAATTGGATAATTTGCAGTGTATGCATGAATATGTTGGGGACTAAGACCTCGCTAACTGGATTCAACAAGTCACGGGGGAAATTGTGTGTGTTTACAAACTGGGATTGGCCAGCTCTGAACATGGCATACAATTGTCTAACATACATACCCACTGCCACTGCCTTATCTTCACAAATGACCTTTTTTCCTTCAGCGTTTCGGTCAACATAAAATAAACAATCAGAACTCATGAGCAATAACAGTTAGCCATTCGCATTTTTACAATTATGATTTATGTGCCATAAAGCGGCAAATGACATGGCTGCATTAGAGCCCTGCTTCCCCCTCCATTAGTATAATAGTTTTACTGAGCAGTAATTAGGAAGTATAAAAACCACAGCGAGCTGCCAAGCCTCACCAAGCGGAAGGGACCCTTCAATGTGCAAATGTTTCCACACACAAGTAACATGGGTCAATTGCAAGCTGGGTGGGAAGGGGAGTGTGTGTGTGTGTGTGTGTGTGTGTCGTGTGTGAAGGAGGTGCTGTGTGCACACGTGTATGTGTGAGTGTGTGTGCGTGTGCATGTGTCCGTGTGTGCTTTACTGTGTGTCTGTGTTCAGGAATGGGTGTGTGTGTGTGGGTGGGCAGTAATGATTAAATCATTAAAATTTTGTCTATGCTTGACGGAGCATGGAGAAAATTAACTTCCCACCAACCTCATTTTTCTGCTGAACATGAAATAATGATTTTGTGCCCGTATAATTACAAAGCTAACATCTGATAGAGTCAGCATCCGGGGGGGATTATCACATGCATGAGTATTAGACCTCATTACCAGCTTGACTGCAAAATTATTACATCTTGTAATTGGATGGCGAGATTTATACACAGATTGGCCGGGTTCTCTGTAAGATTGTAATTACAAGCATCGTTGGTTTGCTACTTATCGCGGCGAGCAGGAGGAGGCCTAATACAAGGAAGAGGAAAGAGCATTTCATTAAGCTGTAACCCCATCAATGGAGCCCTCTGCCACACAGCCTGTGCTATTTATTAGGCCAAACCAAGCAGTTTGAGAAAGGGCGAAGAGAAGAGAAGAGGAGGGGATCGGGGGGGAGGGGAATTGGGGGTGAGCGGTGGTGAAGCATTTCTTACAGTCTGACAAATGGGATTTCATTTATTTAACCTCGCTGATCTGTTTCGGCGAAACGTATAAACAAGCCATCCGTTTTATGATTCCAAAGTCGACGCCTCAATTATCTAAGGGCTAACTGAGTGTTAAAGCGCCCATCTGCCCGTTGGAACACATTGATTTAATTTGCCTTATGTTACTGCAACACTTTGCAATGAGCTATATGATGGGGAAGAAATATGCATGCTTGTACACTCTCTTTCTCTCTCCCACCCTCTCTGTCTTTCTCTCTCTCACTCACTCTCTCTTTCTCTTTCACTTTGTGCATATGTTCAATTGTATTTTTTCATCCTCTGACTTTTGATTCTCCCCAGCACAACACAAGAGGCTGATCAATATCCAACTTGAATGTTACGAGACAAGGAGTTAAGTTGTCGGGTTCGGGCAGCGAGGAGCTTTGTTGTGTGCGAGTGGGTAATCTCTCTGCCAGTGAATGAATATTGACAAGCGGGCTCCTTTGCAGCTAATTTGGTAAGCCAGAGCTTACCAATCAGGGCATCAGGCATAATAGAGCTGTCGTTAGACTCCATTACAAAGACCTGCGGATCAATGAAGGGCTTCACAGTTACAGCGCCTGCTGCAGACAAATGTGTGCCTACATATGTCTCTGCCAGCATGTATGTATGCGTGTGTGTTAGTGTGTGTGTGTGTGTGTGTGTGTGTGTGTGTGTGTGTTTGCCTGCAAAGGGGCTGTTTATAGACATGCTGATGCCCTTGAACCTTAGCAGCTCTGCGTGTGTAAGTGTGAATATGTGTGTGTTTATGTGTGCGTATGTGTGTGTGTGTGTGTGTGTGTGTGTGTGTGTGTGTGTGTGTGTGTTGAGTTGTTCTTATCTCCCAGCTTGCATGGCAAGGGGGATTTACCCCTGGTCTATCTGTTTAAACAGGCCATTAACATCAGCGCCAGCAGCCTCTACATATTCATACCATCATGTACACACACACACACACACACACACACACACACACACACACACACACACACACACACAAACATACTCATCCCATACTCTTGCCGTCAGTTCTGTGTGCCCTGCATGCAAGAAAGCCTGAGGGACAGCAGATGACCTCCAGTCAGGTCATTACTTACAGATGGGGAGGGGCTACACACATCTCATTCCTTTAAATAGCCAGGAAAGACATTTTTAGCGATGATCAGCTTTCTTCATGTTTTCCCACCACAGTGTGTGTGTGTGTGTGTGTGTAGGGTGGCACACCTCACAAACACTCCACCTAGCTCTTGGAAGCAGGACCAGCTCTGTGAGGGGTTTGGGCATGAGGACAATCAGCAAGAAGAGACATGGCAGATCACTGACTACTCTGTGTTATCTCACTTGGCACCAGTTTAAACACACACACACACACACACATTTAAATTCTGTCTCTCCCCCTAAGGACACCCATCCTTTTTAGTTGATAATTGAAGCATTTAGGTGTATTGGCTCAAATGAGAGCTGAAGATCTTAATGTGT
>JAIFZK010000015.1:9955000-10005000 GCA_027481765.1 Tenualosa thibaudeaui | reverse complement strand
GATTTTACTGCTGACCTGACATGGACCCATTAGAGTCCACGCCAAGAATCCCTTGTGAGTTTTGTCATTCTCTCTCTCTCTCTCTCTCTCTCTATGACTTCTCTTGCTCTTTGTCTGTTGCTCTACCTCCTATCTTCTGTCCCTTCTTCCCTCTCTCTGCCTTTCAATCCCTGTACTCTCTATCTTTCTCTCTCTCTCTCTCTCCCTCTCTTTCTCTCTCTCCCTTTATCTCACCTCTGTCTAATGGAATCCTGACGGCTGTGATTTGATGGCTGTGAAGCCACAGAGGATTCCCTGATGTCCAGCTGACCTCAAACCTCAAGCCTCTCCTCTCAGATTGGCTGGGCTAGCAGAAGCCAAGGGAGTATACCTGCATGTCTGTGTGTGTGTGTGTGTGTGTGTGTGTGTGTGTGTGTGTGTGTGTGTGTGTGTATGTGTATGTGTATGTGTGTGTGCATGTGTTTGTGTTTGTTCCATATTGCTTGCAACAGTAAAGCATAAAATCATAGGCTAAGGTGGGTAAATGTTAATGTTATTTGTACACTTTCATGTAGCCAGTTCACTTGACAAAGACTAAGAAAACAAATCTGAAGTAACAAGTCTGAAGTCTGCATTTTATTGGGGAAGTTTGGTGCCCCCTCCAGCACTTGGAATACTCTCTCTCTCTATATATATATATATATATATATAGAGAGAGAGAGAGAGATTAGATTTTTTATGATTTCAGTTCAACTGCAAATCCTCTGCAGTAGAATTGGAAACTGTTTGTTTGTTTGTTTGTCTTACGCTTTATCTATCATTTCATATTGACTGTATGAAGTCTCCGTTATCAGGTTCTCGTATCAGTGTGCTTCTGTCCTGGAGAGTGGGCTCAGTGAAAACTATTAGTGCAGGGTCTCATGATCCTTCTCCTAAAGCCTCCAGGGGTGCGTCTGATAGCTCGCACATGCTTGGGGGGGAAGAGCTATCTGTGGATCAATTAAGAGAAAATGGCCTCTACTCGCTGTTAAATGTGAAAAGCTTTGCTCTCCACCTCACCTCTGAACCAGAGACCTCGCCCTGGGCGGCGGGAAGGACCGGACTGTCAAAATCCATGGTATTACGACACAGAGATGCTTGGGTGCTTGCACATTCACACACACACACACACACACACACACACACACACACACACACACACACATTTAAAAGTCATTGTGATGACCACTTCTGACGTATGATGATCCTGTAATTATCCTATTATATTACATATATGTGTACTGGCAAACAAACACTCAGTTTTTGTGGTCACCACACACACACGCACGCACACACACACACACACACACACACACACACACACACACACATACACACACACACATCCATGTCTTTCAATTTACCCTGCACCGATATTCTATCCCCACCTCCCATCATAAATGTATACATCTCAGAAATCAGTACCATTTTCTCCAGATGACTGAGCAATTCACTGGAAATCAATTACTTCAATCCTGACACACTTACTAAGCCATGGCCATAGTGTTTTGCACTGTATACATTGTAGCCAAGACACAGCAGACACAGTAGCCAATGAGCAGGTTCTTCTTACAGGTCAGTTTTTATTATTGCCAACCCACATATGCATCACATACACACACACACACACGCAAACACACAAACACACAAACACACACACACAAACACACACACACACACACTCAGACACACACATCGTACCAGGTCAGTTTTCATCAGCTGTCTGAGATATTTCATTAAGCTAAATGAATGAAGAGCCGAAGCCGAGACTAGACAAGCAAAACGTCTGCTGCTGCATCACACACACACACACACACACACACACACACACACTCACTGAACTGCTGTGCAGCTAAATCCCCTGTTTTACAGCTTTTCCAAAATTAATCCAATAAATTGAGGATTACTCTAATGTATCAATTAGTTGGTTTTATGTCACACTAAGCCAGTTTTCCATGCCTGATTTATGTCATTCGTTCATTAGCTCAAATCACATATCAAGGGACGTTTTTTTTTTTTAGAACAGAGCAAGTTTTCTACTTGGACAATTTAAGAAATGATCCTGTTACTGTAAGACTCTGAAAAGAAATACATTATAAACTTAAATGTGCATAAAGTATGCACAATATAGAAAAGCAACAGATCTAAGCTTTGGTAACTAGTTATGACATGATTTATAAACCATTATGTCACATCAAATATGTGCTACACTGGTTGTACTTTTTAAGGCTGCCACCTTATTAATTATTATACTTTGGAACAAGTACTGTATACTAGAATTGAGAAAACATGAAGAAGTTCTTTAATTCAATACATTTCATTCTTGAATGTGTATTTTTGTTATTTTGATATACAAATCTACTGAGAGCAAACATCTATCAAGACTAGTAGAGCTGAACCATTTGTCAAAGACACTTGCAAGTTAATTAAAGGTCACTTGTTAGCATAATGCATTACTTGTGTGTTAAATGTATTGATTCCAATTTGAATGCAAAACAGCACATCGATTAACTGTGTAAAGGAGTAAATGTTTTCAGCAGTACAATTTATTTGCACCTTTATGCAGCTCAATTCTAAACAAAAATGCATCCCAAGAAACTTTTTCACTACTTGATCACAGAATTACCCTGTAACTGATTACTTAATAGAATGTTTTAATTACGAACCAAAACACTACCCAAACAATGTAACCAGCCAATACCATAACAACAACAAAATAATGTTTTGTAATGTTACTGTGACTCATATCGAAAACATGTAACCATATTACTAAACAGGACCCATGCAAACACCCCTGGCCTATTCCAAACCAGGTGAGGGTTACACTTTAGCGGTGGTTAGCAAAGTGCATTCCCCCTTTAGTTTAGTACTTTGGGTGCCTTGATAAAGTGCTAATGCATTATGTTGTTGCAACCAAGAAGGATTAGAGGTGCAGGGAGGTGGTGGGTTGATATTGACTGTCCATGCAAACAATGTGGCTTTCAGGTGGACTGCATTGGAATAGGTGACCTGACAGAGCTTTAACATTTGGATATTTGACAAAGTTTCTCTTTCCAAACCCTGGATTAGAACATAATTTAATAATTTCATGTTGATGCGACTCACAGTAATTCACAATTATGTTGAGCTATGGAAGAGGGATATCTGAAGGCTATCCTCAGTTTTTTCTGATACTTTGCTTTCTGTCTGGGTGTGGTAATCCTGTGTCCTGTGTATAGATACATTCAATATTCTGCCACCCTCCTATACATTGTCCTTACATGACCTTGCTCTGTTCCCTGCTACTGCCTCCAGATCGATTCCTAATGTGATTTTAATTAGTCTGACTCAGACTCCTTATTAAATGAATGGGTGCTTGTAGCCATTTTTTTTTCATTTTCCATCTTGAAGCATGAGCATGTTCCTTAAGAAGAAAGGAAGGAAGAAGAAAGAAATCTGCCTCTGGTCATCCCTTTGGCTCTGCGCCCCACAGTCTTACAGGACTCAAATCCGCCTGAGACCAAACACAGGTACGCCACAGAGCTACAGAGAACTTATGCCTTTGGACGGGCACCAGCTCAGGAGCAAGTCTCTGCTCTCTGGACCGAAAAAGTTTAGTGATTCTTCTTCCTTCTCTTGTGTTTACATGTCAACTGTCTGGATATGCACTGAAATATAAAAAAAGGCATCTGTACAAAATCATTGGGTCAGCATTGTTTATGAATTGAGGTCTTGTACTGGTGACTGTGACTGGCATGCTGTCTTGACTATATGCTCCTCCCACACATCTCACAGTTATCTCATAACATTCAAGAAAAAAAAGATTTTGTCATGGTCTTTTGTGCTGGTTTACAACTCCTATGATTTATATTTTCCTTTCAGTAATGCCTGTGGAGACAACGAGTGATTATTTGTATACATCACAGTTTTTACATAATGTTTCAGCAAAATTTCAGCAGCTTTGAAGGTATAATAGTATTTTGAACTAAACAGCAGTACTAATTGAAACATGTTCTGAAAAAATATGTTGAAATTAAATGAATAAAGCAAACTAAAAGAATAAATAAAAAAGATGACTAAAGACAAGAAAACAGCTGACAGAATCCATAGTTCATGCCGAAGGCTAACAGCTAAATAAAGTAATCTAGGCCAAGAAGCTAACATCATGTGACATTTCAAAATTCCAGCTCACTTAGGCTATGCTGATGTATGCAGATTCATTTCAATTTTGACTTAAATACTAGCCTACATTGCCATGAACTGCTACTAATTTGTCTTCAATGCTATGCTATGTAAGCCTATAGGCATTTTAGACATTGTTAGGCTGTTATATTGGTCTTGAAAAAGAGATGTTTTAATTGGACTTGCTTATGTATAAATATACAGTGATGAAACTAAAACAATGTTTCCTTAGTTAACATAGTTAGCTAGTTAGTTTTTAGTTAATATTCTGTATACTGCAGCTGTAGCTGTAGAAAACAAATCTCAACAAAGCTCTGCCCTGAAAACAGCCCCCATAGTTTATTTGAATGTGCCTCACCATACGACAGGTTTTTGAGACAGTGAGAAAGATAAATCTTCTGATTGTAAGGACAGTAGACATTGTGTGTAAATCACGACTGGCCCCGACCACCTCAGGCCAGCCCAGGTGTCAGTGATGTCAGCGGGACCTGCACCGACACCGCTGAAACAGCAGAGAGAAGAATTCCTGGCTGTCAGAGAGCTGTCATTACTCCAGCACTGACAGAACTTTCAAGAACACACAGAGAGCGAACAAGAGAGAGAGAGAGAGAGCGTCCAACAGAGCCACACACAGCATTGCTCCCCGCAGCAGCAAATAGACTTGTCACTGCATGGCTGTATTAATGTGGAGAGAGGCGGTAAAGCTATAAATTGCCTGGTGTCAGCAGGAGAGCTGGGAGGAGAAGCCTGGCATCCACTGCTGGTGTTTGTTGGTGAGAGGCAAGTGACTAGGGAGTTCCTGCACACAGAATGGTCATGTTGTGGTCACTCAGCCAAGCACAGGTAGAGTGGAATGTGTGTTTGTGCACAAAAAATGTTTGGAAGGGATTAGGGGTCAATGCCAGGGGATTTTAGCCAATCACGGTAAATTTATAGTTTTCCGAGGCGGAAGCAAATTCATATACAAATCTGTCTGATATTCTATATTTTTTTCCTTTACTTTTTTATAAAACTCAGCTGTTTAGCTGTTTTGCTGGTCTTTTATGTGTTCATAAAAGAATGGTGTTCATATCATAAAATCATAAAATTCTTCATAAAATTCTTCAACTCTGACCATTTCCACATACTGCAATGTTTTGAAAGCAAAAATGTACCACCATTTGTTTTATCCTTTTATTGATCATCCTTTAAAGAAATTGTGTTTATATTAATTTTAGTGATATATGCTCATACGAAGACAAATAAACATGACTACGTTTACTATCCATCCTAAATATACACTGTGATGTTTTGTGCAGTATGTAGGAGCATTACACAAAAATGAAAGAAAACTTTTCACAGCAATACATTGCTGACAAGTTTGTCAAAAAATACAGGTTAGCATATTCAAATAAGTCCCAGCAGGACCTTGACTTGAAACAGACTTTCTGTTTTTGAACAGCATCATTACATAGATTTATCTGACCTCTGAAAGCCTCAGAGTTAACGGAACCTCCTGCAGCACCCTGAAGAATAGGATAATGTTTAGATATGTAGGAAAATGTATGCATTATCAACTTCTTAACATAAGTGCAGCACCCACAAATACACTCATAACTTTTCAAAACCATTAGCTCTACTCTTACTTAAAGCAATAGTCTGGAGTCATTTGAACCCAGGGTCTATTTCACCATAATGAGCCAAGTACCCCCTTGAGAGCTATATGCTGATTGAGGCTGTGTCAAGTTTCATCTTTTGTGTTGACTGTAAAATGGCTCTCTATGAATGTTCTATGGCCTATAAACCAAATATAACCAAAACACCATTTTTAACCACTAATACACCTCAACTAGCATTACAATTCCTCTGCATATATATAGGGTCCCTACACATAAAACAAATTACCGAGAACGTACTTAGTGTACCAAGGGTTTGTTAAAAAGTCTGTCAATCAATGTAGCTCCCACTGTGGTGCTTGAGTCATTGTCATGGTGAAAAAGTCCCTAGGTTCAAATTACTCTGGGCTATCATTTTCAATTAGTACTGGCCAGCACAATTGAGTAATTTAAAACAAACATTTTTCTATACCAATTTAGATGCAAGTGTACCCTTTAAAAGTTTTGATTCAGTAGGTTCAATGAGTCTTTTTCATTCTCCACAGACATTTTGGCTGAATACAAACAGTGTTTCCACCAGAAAGGTCTTTAGACAGGCAGCTACATGGATCACTGGAGACTGATTTTGTATATATCTATGGACTATATCTATGGATCATATTGTGCAACACTTTTTCACAATTTCAACAATAAACTTGAATTATTCAACAGTAAACTTGAATGCAATATTTACAACGAATGCAACATTTCTTTAATTTCTTTCAGGCTTGTTCTATCAAGCGACAGCCTCCAGTAGGAGGAAAGTGGTGATATCCCTTTGGCCTACTCCTCTCCACAGCCTCCCACAGCAGCAGCAGCAGTCTGAGGGGGGATGTGCATCTGTGTGTGTGTTGGGGGGTCCCAGTGTGCAGAGAAATGGAGTATGATCCAGCCCCTCTTAAAGAAGTAAATGGGGGTTAAAATGCCTCAGCCAATCGAGCACTGAGTCCCCTGAGAGTGAGGAGGGAATTCAGCAGAATAATGCGCCCTGGCAGAGGAGGAATGGATGGATCAGAGAGGAAGAGGGGGAGAGAGGGAGCGGGGGGATAGAGAGAGGAGGAGGAGTGGATGGATTGCAAAGAAAGAAGACAAAGACTGGGAGTTAAAGAGAAAAAGAGGAGAATGAGGAAAAAGATGATAGAGAAAACAAGCCATAGAAAGGGGGGAGTTATAAGAGGAGAAGAGCATCAGGAATAAGCAACGAGACAGAGAGAAAGGGTGAATGAGAGAGGGAATGAGATAGAGAGAGAGAGAGAGAGAGGTTGCTAGAAAGAGAGAAAGAGGGAATGAGAGAGAGAGAAATCCTAGTGGTGCCACTGAGCCTGTGTCTATGGGAGAAGACTAAGACTAGTGTTTGCCTAGTTATGCATGCACTCAGCTCCATGCTTACCACTTTTGTGTGTGTGTGTCAACTTCCATAAACCAGCAGAACTCAAGAGTGGCTTAGGACTGTCTACTGCTCTACTGGCAACTGCATAAATAACACACACACACACACACACACACACACGCAAATACACACACACACACACACAGTGAGATTTAATACCTACCTGGGAACCCTTAACTTAAAGTCTATATACATGAAGCCTTATAAACACATTTGTAAAGCATTATAAACTGTTCATAATGCTTTGTAATGACTGACATAAGTTGATGTAACCATTCAAAAACAGTTATGACTGCAGCCATGACACTATGATATTGTAACACAAGCATAAGCCCACTGTCATCGCTATACTGCCATTATAACTATTTTTGAATGGTTATATCCACTTATATCAAACATTATAAGCCATTATGACTACTTTAGAACCCTTTATTAATGTGTTTATAATGTTTTATAGATACAGACTATTCAGACTTTCCCATGTTATGTTACCACATAGTGCCTATGTCTGAATAAGCATTATTTGTGCTCAGTGTGTGCGTGTCTGTGTGTGTGTGTGTGTGTGTGTGTGTGTGTGTGTGTGTGTGTGTGTGTGTGTATGTGATGCCTGCATTGTAAATGACATGAGGCAGGAGCTGCTGATGAGAGTGGGGTGGGCTGTCCTCCCGGGACACTCTGAACTTCTCACTCTGAGAGCTGATGAAATATTTAACATTACAATAGCCGCCTCTTTTGAGGCCCATCTGATGCTGGCCAGATGTGTACTGTCATAAGATCATCATCATCATCATCATCATCATCAACATACTTCATTATTTTCATTGTCATCATCAGCATCACCACCAACACCACATTTATTAACATAATCATGATCATAATCATCATCATCATCATCATCATCATCATCACCACCATCATGTTTGTCATTATCATAATAGTCCTCTGTCTTTTTATTTTTATTGTCCAATCATTTGTTGGGCTTCACTTTGTTTGCACAGTTGGCATAGATGCTAATATGAAACACTTTAAGTGACATTGTGTCTTGTGCCACTGTGTAACATGTCATTGCTTTGCATGGTGGTCTCACTGCACGCTCTCAGCGAGTGACTTTCTTGGTCTGTGAGTTAATCTTCCAGTGCTTGAATGTTGCATAGTGTTAAATTAGCAAAATGTAAATTAGCATCAGTTTGTGCTGTCAGTATGAATGCTGTGTTGTGTACAGCCCAATATTTCATTGCACCTTCGATGGTATTACTCACATGACCATCCATAATACTTCCTCTTTATAGTTTTCATCATCATTGTCATCACTCTAATGTCTATGACATCAGAAATACAATAAATTAAATGGATGACAATACCTCACTGCAAAAATTTAAATCTTCACCAGTGTAATTCACCAGAATTCAGAATATGTATCTTGTTATACTAATTTTAAGATTCATTTACTAATTGAGGCAGAATTATTTGCCACTTAATATTAATTCAGAATGATTATTTTCAGTATATTTTGTCTTGAATGGTCTTGAATACAACACATTTTTGAGGTAATTTTACTAATTTCTTTGAGGAACAAGAATGATGACCAGTTGTCAGACAGACATTGAAGGTAATTTTACTTAATTTTACTTTACTTGGTAGTTTCATCTAGTCAAGTAAGCATATGTGTACAATATACGAATATACAAAGTCATCTATCACTGCAGCAAGACAGTGGCACTTAAAAAATTACATGTGTCTAGAAGCAGCAATATGGGGGCCAAGTATCACAATTGGAGAGTGTTGCCGAAGACACATTGTGTATATTTTGGTCAATGCCAATGTGACAAATGCTCAAATTATGATTTGACTATACTATCAAGTAATTGTGCTGCTGTATTGTTCCATGCATCAAAAAATTTTTGCAGCTTGGTCTGAACATTATGTATGCTGACTTTCTTGAAAAATTGACAGATTGTGTGACCTGTGAAAACCTAGGCATTTTTGAGAAAAACCAATGTTGCCGTCATTGCTAAGACAAAGACATCATAAATGTCCATTGATCATCCTTGGGGGTTCTCCACAGCTGTCTATGACCAGGAAGTGCATTGCAATTTGCCGGGCAAAACTTTCTACAGCAAAATTGTTTTTAGGTCCTCACAAACAGGTCTGGAGCCTAAGTAGGACACTTGGTTTGGATCTGATCATCAATTTGTTGCTATAAGCTCATATATTGCTTGATATAAGATATAAGCTCATATATTGCTTGATGGCCTTGCTGCCAATTTTAGCTGCCCCGGTTGAACACTCTGGATTGAAACTCCAATAGGTAAGTTTGTCATTTGGTCAAAAAGACCCTTTTTACCAAATGTTATGAAAAATAGACTAAATTTGTGACCTGTGAAATTTTGCTTTTAATAAAATTCAGTATTTTGGAAAATCATTTTTGAAAATTGGGCATATAGTTCAAAAGTTACATTCATGGAAGATGGTGGATTGCATGACTTTTGAACCTGAAACTTGATACTGAAATTTAGTTTGTGAAACTCTGAAACACTGAAAACAAACTGTGCTAGAATTAGTTTTCAAAACAGTTACCACAGAGACATGTAGTATTTGATTTACATGGCTGGTTGTAATGATGATGGTGCATTAAGGTAAGTAACACAAAACATTTCAGAAGCTACGCAGCACAATGTCTGGTCAGAAACTGGATGAGAGTCTGCTTTTTATTTAGCATTGTTGCCCTAGATTCAAGCATAGTTGTCTTGTTTTCATCCTTTTGTTGACTAGTTATGAGCAAATGTGGCTGGTTTCTATACACTAGATTTCAAAAATAAGAATAAGAAGAAAGTAATCTTATTATTTGCTGACATATCTTACCACGAATACCTAAAACAAGCAATATTTTTTTTTTTAAATCAAGACTTTCCTTTCTCTGTATTTTTTTTCTTTTCTCAAGAGATCTTAGTAAGTGCATTTTTTTGCCACACTGGCAGATAATTTAGCTTGAAATAAGTAAATTTTCCCAAAAAAGTGTATATTTTGTCTTATTTTGCAGCAATGGCATCCACATTATCTCGTGGTCTAATGGCAATCCTTTCCCACAGTTACAAGACTGCAGCAGATCTACCACATTTACTTGAAGAGGACAAAAGACGGGCACTTTCAAAGAAATGACAATGACAGCAATACAACCAGGTCTTGAGACTCTCTTGCTCTCTCTCTTTCTTTCTCTGGCCAGGGTGCTGGTAAGTGCTGTGAGAGGTCCATGTGTAGTATTGAATCTCGGGTCTTTCATGTGATAAATTGAATGTTGCTCATATGTGAGTGCACACTGTTTTTGGGTTATTCTGCCCAAGTCGCTGTGGCCAGTGCCTAGGGAGACTTTTCCTTTTACCGCCAGCGCTTCAGAGGCAAAATCTCAACAGACCTCCGATACAATTACTGAAGGCCTCTTCCCTCTCCTTCCCTCTCCTTCCCTCTCCCTCTCTCTCCCTCCCTTGCTCTCTCGCAGACACTGACACGGGGGAATTGGCGGTCCTCTATCTGGCGGAAGATCGGGGCACTCAGGCAGTAAATGCAGGGCCTTTTCTCACACTCAGGGCCACATTGCACGCTGCTCCAGGGACCTGCGCTATGTTTCCCTCTGCCTCTCTCTCTCTCTCTCACACACACACACATAGAGAGAGAGAGAAAAAGACTAAGAGAGACACTCACACACACAGTCACAGTAACAGGGTGTGTGTGTTGGAGTGGGGGAGAGAGAGTGTTACCTGATGGCATGAATTTTGTTTCTACTAAAGGTAGTGATGGCCTTAATGCGGGCCCACACATGACACACACATGCACTGACTGACACCCTCACACACTTACACACTGACAAAATGCACATGGAGGTGACGATGTGGTGGCCAAAGTGTGTGCACCTGTCTGACCTACAGTGAGCTGTTGGCAAGGCCATCAGGCATTAAGACATCCAGGCGACAACAGCCTCCACAAACCATGGCCCACTGAACATACTTTATGAAGTGTCTTTGTATTATTATGTTATTATACTTTCAGCTAGAATCAAAAGAAATAAATTATGTCCAAAAAAGAAAAGAATGAAAAGGAAGGAAGGAAGGAAGGATGAAAACTTTGTGGCATTTTGCTGTGCATTTGTGTCATTTCTGTTAATAGTGTTCATTTTGCATGGTGTAGTAGTGTGGTTTATGTTAGGCCTACTCACCTGGCAACAAACACTTCTGCCTACCTGCTCTCTGGATCAGCATGCCACAGGTGCAATTTCATTCCCATTATTTCAGATAGACTGTCAAAGAAATTATTTTTGTCACAATCACAACCTTGAAAATCTACCACTGTAAAAACAATGATTGAAATGGACATTTATGTATGAAACAGGATGTGTGAAGTGAGATTAGCAGAGAACCTAGTGGTTACTGCTGTAGCTAAGATTGCTGTGGTTAAGACTGATGAGATGGCTTTGACTGGCTGCACCATTCAAACATTCATTTCATCTATTGAATTCATTCAAGAGGGTGCTCTTCCAATTCCTTGATATATCCGATTCCTTGAGATATATGTGTCTGTGTCAAGTTCTTCTTGTGTGTGTGTGTGTGTGTGTGTGTGTATGCACACATGCATGTTTGTGTGTGTGCAAGTGCGCGAATGCTGTGTGTGTGTGTGTTTGGGTACGCATATGTGTGTCTCCTGAAGAAGTCTGTTTGAGGGCAAATGTGCGGTTTTAAATGCTTAGGGACTCCTTGCTCCCCACGATGCTAACAACCTCTAATGCGTGTGGTGAAAGCCATATAAAAGCTAAAGGAAAAATGTGCTCTTCTACACACACAAACACACACACACACACACACGCACACACACAGACGGATTCCCGTGCTGGAACTGGGCAGAAGAGGGTATCCAGGGTGGACTGTTTCTCTGAAAGACATCTGCCTCACAACTGGCATGATTCCACCAATGCGCTACCTCGTCTGGGCCATATCTCGGCCACATGTGGGCCACGTGTGGGTTCAGGTGTGTTCCAGATGTCGGCTGTGGGCCTGTTGAGTCCGATCCGGTCGGACTGGTCCAGGCTGACAGACACATCCAGATCAGAGGGGGCCAACCCTGACTGCTAATTGGAGAGAGAGAGTGGAACAGAGCATGGATGTGTGAAGAGGAGAGAGGGAGTACAGGCCAGTCTAATGGAGAAAGGAGAAGAGGAAGGACAGAAAGAGAGAGAGAGTTGGACAGAAAGAGGAGAGAAATGGAGGGATGGGGATAAGAGGGAGAAAGAGAAAAAGAGATAGGGCAGAGAGAAGGAGGGAGAGAGAGAAAAGGAGGAAGGAAGGAAGGGAGGAAGAGGAATAAGTGAGAGGAAGAATGGAAGAGAGAGTAAAAAAAATGAGGAGGGAAAGAGAGAGAGAGGGAGAGCACGAGAGGATCTTGTGCCAAATGTGGGTGATGTATGAGCACATTAAAAGTCAGTAGTGGGCGTGTGAAGCCAGTAACCTTGAAGAACAGGAGCAACTCTCCGCTCCATGGCCCATTAGCCAGGAAACATCACAAGTTTCAGAGCTCAGAGAGAGAGGTGCTGCTTTTCTCACACAAACACACACACACACACACACACACACACGCACACTCACACACACACACACAATCCTTAGAGTGTCTGTGTACATGTTTCTCGTGCCGACATGAGCTGTGAGCTGGACTTCCGTTTTTTTTAAACAATTTAATCGACCTCATGGAAATTTTTCTTCCAGAATTCTATACGATTTTGTTTTTGTTGTTGTCATGAATTTTATTTGTCAAATCACTTTTCACCTCCAACTACTTAAGTGTTGGCTCACATTACTGTAAATGTGCACAGATGTGTATGCTGTATCTCTGGGGTCACCTGTGCCCTCCTCAAGGTCCTAATAGTCTACTCAAATTGACTTGGCTTTGTCTGTTCCTGTTCTGGTGTAGTGCTGTTGTTACAAATATGACAAGAAGTTCATTTCAACTGAGACATTACAGCAATTGATTTGTGTTTAAGGGTGTTAAACCTCATAGTTTAACCTCATAGAAAACAGCAATTAGCAAATTGATTGCTAACTTGCCTTGCAAATAAATTTTATTTGCAGGCTACTGTGTGTACCAGAGATGACACAACTTTAATTAAAAAAAATAAAATAAATAAAAATCAGAGTCCTCTGAAGGTCCCAAAACTCCAGTGAGATGTATGGATGATGACCACTACTAGAGGACCCACCATAGATAGCAGCTGACAGATGACCCTGAGCTGATAACCTGTTTAGCACAGCCTCATCAGATGACCCAACCCAGACCTCTCTGTGGTATTTCTGTTCTGTCATCTACCTGGACTGAAAACCACACTAAAGTATCATTTACAGTGCAAGAGACTAGCTAGCATCCTTTATGTGAATGTGATCAACAGGAAATCATGATTCATAATGGAAAACCTCCCTCATGATAAAATTATATGATATGATATGAATTAATAAAATATGACAAATGGCTAGTAAATTGTCTCCAATGCGTTGAACACCGCTTAACCTTGAGCTGAAATTAGCCAAAGCACAGGCTGTTTTTCCACCTGTTTCAGGAAATGGCTATTTGATACTACAGTCTTTCCTTTCCCACCTCTCAGGACAGACACATTCGATGCAGTAGTTCGAAAAGAAAGAGAAGAGGAGTGCTAGATGGATACAGGGCCTACGTTTGAATGATGAGCAAATGGCAAAGTCTACCTCAAGCCGAGGCAATAATGAGGCAAAGTCAATTAGCTAATTTCACATGATGGCCAAAAGCTTAACTGCAGGCACTGATGTATTATTGCAGTATTCTATACGTCATAGACAGACCCAGTGCTTGTGGTAGGAGTAAAGTATACACATGCTCTGAGGCAGGCACACAATGCTTATATAATGTTCCTTAAGAGACGATCTACCAGCAACGTGCTGCAGATGAGAGGCAGATTTAGGCCGCATCTGTCCAGTTTGGAGAATCACTACGGAAAAAGAAAGATGCAATTACTCTTGGACTCCAGGCGATGGCAACTCAATTCTCCACTTTTATCTAAAGGGGCTGGATGTGTGTGTGTGTGTGTGTGTGTGTGTGTGTGTGTGGTTGGGGGGGGGGCAACTACCTGGACCAAGCCCGCTGGCAATATGCACATTTCTGAAGAGGATCTCAAGCAGCCAGTCAGCGGAAAAGCACTTTGCCTGTGTGTTTGTAAATATCATTTTCTGCATTATGGAGCAGAAGGAGAGAGAGGAATCGAGAGAGAGAGAGAGAGAGAAGGAGGAGAGGTGAAGGATGCCCGTGTTTATGGAGAGGAGGAGGGGAAGGGGGGTGGTGTGGGGAGTTACACATGCTAATTTAAACATCAAGAGCCCCCACACTTCTATTCAAATGTACTCGCTCAGGTGGAAAATATAAGCCTGTGGATAGAATGCAGGAAATGTCCCCTTTTTTTCCTCTTCACACCCTCCCGTCATTCCCCTCCAAAACTCAAACTCTTGTTTTCACCACCCCCCACACCACCCTCCCTCCCTCCCTCCCCACCTCTGCATCTCCAGCCTAAACCATCCACCAGCTTCCTCCTCAAAAGTGACCTTGAGAAAAAATGCATGTCTTTAATAGGCATTCAAACTCACTGCTAGCAGTGCAATAGACAGACAGCTGGAAAGAGATAGTGAACTAAAGGGCTAGAAAATAGAGGGGAATAGCGTTACAAAACAGCCAGTTAAGACTCAGGATTTGTGATGAAGAACCTGTGGCCCCCTCTCCTATTAAGTATGGGATAATGGCTGAAGAGGTGAGTGGTTCAATGGAAATAATGGCGAGTGTGAGGCGAATGAGATAAATAACAATAACTCCTGGACAGATAAGGTCTGTCCACTTTGATCATACTGACGTTAATGTTTTCATATTATGCAGACATTAGAATTTTATTTTAAGATGTAGTGTGCATTGCACAAAGATGTAAGGTTTGGTGTGTGTGTGTGTGTGTGTGTGTGTGTGTGTGTGTGTGTGTGAGAGAGAGAGAGAGAGAGACAGAGAGAGAGAGAGACTGTGTAAGAGAAAAAGAGAGAAAGAGAAAGTTGTTTTATTGGGTGCTATGTGTTTTCTTCTGTCCCAAGAGAGATTCACTGAATAAGCACCAAGACCAGTAGACTGTGCCAGAGAGGTTGGTCCCATCTGTGCGTGTGTTTGTGTGTGTGTGTGTGTGTGTGTGTGTGTGTGTGTGTGTGTGTGTGTGTGTGTGTGTGTGTGTGTGTGTGCGTGTGTGCGTGCGTGTGTGCGTGCGTGTGTGTGTGCGTGCGTGTGTGTGTGTGTGTGTGTGTGTGTGTGTGTGTGGCGCTGGATTGCATTTTCCCTATCTGATTATGTTCTCAGCTCTTCAGAGAGAGGTAACTGCATACAGGCCTGCCTAACAATGCCTGCTGTCAATCAACTTCCTCTCCCAGTGCCCCCTGTGTTTCTCTCTCTCTCTCTCTCTCTCTCTCTCTCTCTCTCATACACACACACACACACACATACACACACACACACACAAAAACACACATATACACACACACTCTCCATGTGTCAGAGATGCCAAGGCCATCATGTCAGACAGGAGGATGACATGGATCTCGCTCTGGCTGTAGCTGTCCAGCAGACCCACCCCTGTCCACAAACCCACAAGCACACACACACACACACACACACACACACACACACACAGCCCATTCCCGTAGCCATATGCACTTACTCTCACATGCTACACACACACTCACACACAGACACCCTAAAGTATTTGAAATACTTGACACTCTATCAGTCTGGATATCGTCTCTGTCTCTGACTACCCATCTGTTTGCTCCTCAGCCTGTCTATCTGTTTGTCTGTCCATTTGTCTGTCCGCTTGTCTGACTATCTGCTAATGTGTCTGTCTGCACGTCTGTCTGTCTGTCTCCACATCTACCTGTCTGTCTGTCCGACTGCATCTTTCTATATCTGTGTCTGACTGTATTTTTGCATTGTCTTCCATCTAAACACCTGTCTGGCCTCCTTTCCAACTGTCAGTCTGTGCAACTGTCTGTCTCATTGTCTCCAACTGCCTCTATCTTTGTTTTTTTTTTGGTGTCTTTTGTATGATATTCAAATAATCTTTCTTTATTTTAAACTGCCATGCATTTTGTACCTTGGTAGATGGTCTGCCTGTCTTCTTGCATGTCAGTATATCCCAATGTCTGTCTGTCTGGTTGTCTGCATCATGGAGGTCTGGTGTATATGTTGAGAGAGGGTCGATGTTCTGGTCAAACTCATTCTAATAATTCGACCCAAAGTTTACAGAGTTGAACACTGTCACCTTTGGAAATGGCATCCAATATATGATTAAGCTTGGCCCAAATTTCATGAACAAGTCAATTAGAAAACCGTTATCTATGTGGTTTGGCTGACTGACAGTTCACCCACCAATCCAGATAGACTTGGGCTGGAAAAGAGCATATGGGACACAATTTGTAAAAATGGTGGATGCTGACACGCTCAAGCAAATCTTCCAAATCCTGATCACCTGATTTGGTCTGCACCTATACACAATCTATCTTTTGTCCTAGAACACCATTTCTCTCTCTCTCTCTTTCTTTCTTTCTTTCTCTCTCTCTCCCCCCCCCCCCCCCCCCCATTTAACAGACCCCAGTGTTTTCACTCCAGTTCCTCTGTGCATTTCATCCCTCCCCCCTCCTCTTCTACTCACTCTCTTCCTCATTTTTTTTTTTTTGGAAAGTGCACTGAACACCAAAAGCTCATTATTTAGACCTTTTTACAATACTCTCTCCCGTACCTTCAGCGCACCTCACCGCCACATCCACCCGCATGCCGCACCACACCGTTCCGCACAGCCCCACGCTCCTGATTATCACATAGATGTTGCTGGGGCACTTATAATTACTTATTCATAATGCTACTATGAAATACAAATGCACTTTATTGTCTCATTCTGCATCTTATTTTATGGCCAAAGCAGCAGAATGGGCCTGGGCTGATGACAGAGCCGTGTTAATATCAAAGTGCATCGCCACAGTGGGGCAGACAGGCGGAACTGCGCAGAGGCCCAATCACATCTGCCTTCAATCACTCGGCTGGAGAACAGGCAGAGAGCATTTGAATATTTTTACCTGGAAGTATTAAAAGTATGCATTTTTTATATCTGTTTAACATGTAGTTGCTTTTTGAGCCTCTCCTGCAGGCTGTGTGTGTGTGTGTGTGTGTGTGTGTGTGTGTGTGTGTGTGTGTGTGTGTGTGTGTGTGTGTGTGTGTGTGTGTGTGTGTGCGTGTGGGGAGTGCACAGGTAAAGAGGAAGAGGCTGTGGCAGGTTTGAGCACAACATGATTTTTTTGTTTCTTTTCAGAAATCTTTGGGGATGTGTGCGAGGCTACATCTCTGTGGGGTTTCTCTCTTTCTCTCTCCTCACTCACTGCACATTTTACCTTTTGTTCTTTTTCTTTGTTGAGATGTGGAGATATTTTCCATCCTTCGTTTTGAAAATAATATCGGAATAAGAATTTATAAATACTGCATATTGATTATATTGATTCTACTGATTTTCACACATTTGTGATTAACATCATGTTGTCATCCACATCCATCTAAATACAACATATATATATATATATATATATATATACACACACACATGTGTGTGTGTGTGTGTGTGTGTGTGTACAACACAACAATAAGATATAAGAATAAAGCAATGTAACCTTTATCCATATTTTAACACTTTATTTGTGGAATAGCACTTTGTATGTAATCATCTAGTTCCTTGGGTCCCATATAGGTCCTCCCCAGGGAGCTCTGAGGGAAAATATTTGTACTTGATTAAGCTAGACTCCACTCAGACTGTATCCTAATGTCATAATGTCCTAATAATCCTTAATCATTGTATTCATTTTCAAGATTTTGCCTCTTTATGAAATTAGCTAAAGTCAAATGTTAGTCTTTGCTTTTTGTCAGACATTTAAAGCAGGGCCCTTGGCAGTCTGAACAGAACCGACTGGCTTTCAACTGGCCTTTATATGACCTTCCAAGAGTTCTAGAGGGCAAACAAAAGGCTCTTAGGAAGTTGGCAAAAAAGCCAAATTCCATATTTAGAACATCACTCTTTAGGAAGTCAATGTGAGTTACTTGTGGTAATCTCGACATCAGTGAATGCCATGCAACTGCATATCTCTATGACTTCCTGATGAAATCAGATGACTGAAGAACTGATGTCATGCAGATCTGTCGCATATCATAGCAGAATCCATTAGTCTCCAAAGCAGAGTAAGCCATAGTCCTAGATTACACACCCCTCATTCAAAGCATGCACCCATGTCTGCTGCCCTCTCGTACAAGCCCGCTGCGACCTACTACAGCCTTCCCGAATGACAGTATCCTGTTGAGGCAAAAATATACATGGCCAAACTGTGTTTGGAGATTAAAACATCAAATTAGATCCCAGAGAGAGATGGTGTTGAGAGAATAAGGAGCTATGCTGTGAGTGTGTGTGTGTGTGTGTGTGTGTGTGTTGTGATGAAGGAGAGGATAGAGCCAGTGTTTCTAGGCTTGACCAGATGTTGGAAGAGGCAGTGCAGTCAGTTAACGAGGTGCAGAATGAAGCCGCTGACCCTCCCCAATCAATTATGCATGGAGAGAGAACTGCAACATGTTAAACCTCTTAGATGTGCCAGTGAAGGGGTGTATATGTGTGTGTGTAAGGGGGGTGCGGCAAGTAACCGCACATACTTACTCACACACTCAGTCAGTCAGTCGCTCATTCATCTACTTGCTACCATCTCAGAGAGTAAGAGAAAGAGAAAGAGAGTGCTTGATAAAAAATTGTGGTGGTTGTGATGATGATGATGATGATGACGACGATGATGTGGTCCAAGAAAATGCCTAAAGCTTTTAACATGTTAACAACTGTTAACAACAAAAACCTAATTCATGTGAAGTATCAGAACTACAAATATCAGAAGATTTTTTTGAAGATATATCTTATGCAAGATATTTCCACTGGCATTTCTTACAGAAAGAACCATACATTTGGCTCTCCATACTTCAGGTTTACCCTAGAAAGCACTTCACATATTCACATAGGAGCAGAGTGAGGAGAGAGACCACAGAGACTTCCAGCTGCTGAGCAGCCATCAGAACAGACTTAGTGGCCCCTTAGGCTTTCACAAGACCCATAATAAGCTTTAGCACTTCACTGATTATAGGTAATATGTACAGAATCGACACATTACAATGTTGGTGCCCGCACATATTTCCTCAGAGTCAGTGAATGTTGTGATGTGCCATTTCTCACATATATTGAGTTGATGAGTCACAAGGAGGGTAACTGTACAATTTCAGAAATCAGTCTTACAATGTTATTTCAATTGTTTACACAGTTACAAGTTGATATAGGCCAATTTACAGATTAGTTTGGCATAATGCTGTCTTTCTGCAACTAAGCTGGGTTGGTGTCTCATCAAGTTAAATATCAAATTCAACAGCAATTTGTAAGGTAATCCATACCTCCGAAAATCTAACCTCTCTATTTGGCTAGCCATGTTCTTGGAGAGTATAGCATCAACAAAAAAGCAAACCCATTACGACGTCGATACAACTTAACTGAAAAAAGCAAAAAAAAAAAAAACCTACCTTGATTCGAAAGGTATGCACATAAGTTCTGCATAATAAGTTTGGCGTGATTAACACGCTGTTCTGTTTTATCTTTCTGCCTGTGCCCTACCTTCCTGTTTCTCCCCTCTCGCCTGGGACCTGCTCCGGGCACAGCGATTCATCAGTGCTCACCGACTGCACATGTCCTTCCGGAGCTGTGCGCGGCCTTTGAGGTCTTGTAACCTTCTCTCCAATTATACATACTTGACCAGCTATTTTCAAACGTTTGCAAAGCGATGCCTTTTGCCTGAGGAAAAAACAGAGTCTTGAATGGCAAATTATCTTTTCCTAAGTTGGGAGAGACAAAATGTCTTGTAAACCTTGATCGGACAGTTGCCTCTCCAATACATGAACAGAAATAGGCAATTGAAATAGGCAATCAGCAAATGGGCTTTAAGTGTAGCCTACACATTCAGGCACCATATTGTCGACAATAATAACCGTTCAAAAATCGTTTAACTCTTATTAATTAAATTAATTTCGTCTGGACAACCAAGACACTGACAAAACCTGCTAGTTTGGCTTGTCGGAAGCGTGTCTTGTGTCCACTTACCTGTCGTCAAAGCTTATGGTGTTACCTAAAGTTCCCTGTCTGCCACATGGAATAAAACTCCAATCGAAATACCAGCCTGTTATGACTTAGTTTTAACCTCATGTTGGAAACACACGAATTTTAGAGAAAACAGTGCGGCAATTAGCTACAGTTTTATAAGCCTTTTACGCACTAAAATATATCCAACTTCCTCTTTCTTGAAATATCAAATCCCACATTACTTTTACTGTAATGCTAATTTAATGATGTGTAGACTTGGTTATTTTTATAGGCTATATACTAATACAACAACAAGTTGTAAGATGAACAATAGTAAAATTAAAAGCTTGCTGAATTACTTCCAATACTTATGTAATGCACTTGACTTCATCTTCACAGATGACTTATTTCCTGATATTAGTTAATGTTCTCTCAATTTTCAGTGAATATATATGGTATGTTAAGCCTTTTCTCAGAGAGGTTAAGTGTAATTATAGGTCAAATAATTGCAACAGTGATGGAAATGGCAGTGGTTATGATGGGGCGCAAAGAGGGGGAGGGGTTTCATCGTTTTGATTGATCGGTGTTGGAAATGGTAGGCCAAGCTGAGGTGAAGCTGCTCTCGTTGTGACAGAAATTGTTGCCTTGAAGTTTATGCAGTGAGAATACAGAGCTGTCCGCAAGGCTCACTGAACTCTTCAGATTATTCTTCACTTCTTTAATTTTTTCACACTAACTGCACAGGCTACACCCTCCGTCCTCCACACAACTGTCACAAAGAGGCATGCTTTTTTTTAACTTTAACACAAAACAAGAGCGAAGTTTTTGCCCTTTCTCGTTTCGTCTAAAAGCATATGCCCAGAGCGTGTAAATATTTCACCAGACCCAAATAACGCGCGCACACGCAGGGATAATGTAAATGTATACAGAAAGCCCATGTGGACCAGTGAATTTACTCCAGTTGTCCATCAACATCCATGAAGTTTATGTAGGATCTTCTGGTTTGCCCAGCTGGGTACTCAACAGAGATGATAAATCATTTAAAGTTAGAGTGAATTTAAAACAGGTTAAGTTTTACCACATAACAGCAGGCAAGGAGATGTTTTTGTTTTTGTTGCCTTGGGGGGATGGTAGGCTATTTTTCAAAACTGATTAAGTTTTTTTTATGTTGGCCAGTATAAGTTATATGAATCTACAACATCTGTGTAGGACAATAAGCCAACTCTACTTGCGGTATATTGGAAAATAAATCTAATAATCAGTAGAAACCCTTTAAATCGCACTTCATAGACCCGCTGGTTAAATGTCCGGAATAGAAATCTGTCATTTCCTAAATAACTGCAACGAAACCCCGGGTGGATATTTGACCTCTTCTATTATCGTGGCGGGTGTGACGACATTTACTCTGAATTGTCTGACTAATTTAATTTCACACAACACTTACTTCCCTTAATTCAACCGCAAAGCAAAAAAGAAGCGTCTTTAAAAGCCTCTAACTTAATTTAAGGACAACTACTTTCATCTGTAAATGAAAGCAATTATGCCACCGATATTATATTATGTTGGCCGGTCTCTAGATAGTCATCAATCACTTTCAATCGAGCTGTCACGGGAGGCAGATTCGTTTCTTGTCGGCAGTCTTCCAGCTGGGGAAAGGAGGGGAACATCATCATTAATTTGCCTGTGACCCGGGGGCGATCCACATGTCTCAACCAGAGAGGCTCTGAGCAAGTCAGCACACCGCAGAGCCAGCTCCTGCGCCCGGACAGGCGGGGGAAAGGAGAGGAGGCTTTCTTAGTGTGTTTCAAACAGTGAATCTTCAAAAAAAAAACTCTCGAGGAGCAAACGAGACTAAACTCTTACAGTTTTCGAGATGATGGATTATGCCGATCTCCACCTATTTCGGAACATAAAGATGTTTTCAATAAAAAAGTCACTGCATAACCATACTTAGTTTAATTTAGGTCCATTACACACCTTTGTATATTACTTTCCATTTTCAATTATCGTTTTCCCTATGATATTGTCGAGGAACGACTGTAATTAAACGGAGCAGTAGGTTGACTTGTTAATTAATTTCATATAATCTTATTTACGTGCAAATGGAAGGCCTATATATATAACATGAACTATTTTGAAATCATTACAATGGTTTGACCTGTGTGCGTGACATGGAAGAAGGGGTATGAAAGGCTTAGATGAAGTGATAACCACAAGTCACAATAAACTTCACATATCAACTCTCCTCGCCTGTGCAGTCTTTCATTTTATTCGGCAGAAATGCAGATTAAAGTTACAGTCCGCTCGCTGTGAGTGGGATTCTTCTGACGTCAGAGTCACCGCTGTTTAAAACAACCTGCATCTGAGCTGACGTGTTTTATACTACTTTTTTATAAAGCAAAATATGTATTTCTGACATCAAAGTAATTAATTCAGCAAAGCCTATCCCTGTGTGTTCCGTCAGTTGCGTACCATACGTGGACGACTGACACTGAAAGGAAAATATGAATTTTTGAACATCTTTGGAGGGCCATTTAAGCAAATTAAATATGGTCCTTCGCAGCTTCGCCCTATAAGCATCCAGGAGCCTAAAGCCTCCCAGTATCTCGTCCAGTGGCGCACAGGCGGTGAGGCGCGGAGTGCTGGAGACCAGCAGTCTCACCGTTTTTTCCGCAGATTTGGATCACTCTACAATGTCATATCCACAATTCGGATATCCTTACTCGTCTGCACCTCAGGTAAGATCACCATTATCAGTCACCCACGAGTTTGAGCGCTATTGACCATCGTATTGATTAGAGTTTTGGGGTTTGGTAACACGCGGAACGAAGCAGAATACGCGCCCTGGTATCTATGGGATAGGCGCTTACTCCTTCTAGACGCGGGATACCTGCGGCTTTTTCAAAACCTCTCGGTAATCAGATCCTTTCTCCTCGAATGGGATTTCCCTCGCGGAGCACTTTAGAGGGCTCCCCATCTGTTTATCATTATACCGATCGCTACACATTAAACTGCTCTGCCGGCGTAAGCAAGTGACTGCAGCTATGGTCAGAGCGTAAGCCCAACTGTTGTTGGTTGGCAATGGTCCATAAACTATTGTCTTCGGGGGAATGGGTCGGTATATTCTCTAATATCCACTTAACTGCTACAAACATGTTGGCAGGAAGAGGAGGGCGTGTGTATTATGGCTTTAGTGAGTGAACAACTGTGAATTGCAACACTACACACCACGTTTTTTTATACTTTTGCTGTTCGTTATTATTTCCTGTTGAAATTTTGCTTGAAAGTTTTTCATCTTTTTTCCAGTTCCTCATGACCACTAACTCTTTGACATCTTGCTGCGAGTCGACTGGCAGAAGTATGTCAGATTCCGGTGTGGTGGCATCGGCTCAGCCTCCGGTCTACTGCCCTATGTACGAAAGCAGATTGCTGGCCACCGCCAGACACGAGCTTAGCTCCGCTGCTGCGATCGGGGTGTACGGGAGCCCTTACACTGGCAGCCAGGGCTACGGAAACTATGTCACTTATGGCACCGATGCCTCCGCTTTCTATTCACTGGTGAGTGAGATACCTATCGGATCCCTTTCATGTAATTGATTAATGTATCAGGGCAAATTAGTCACTATAATGAATAGACGAGCTTATCATCTCTTGTAAAGATAAATGTGATTTATCACGGCGCACAAGATGTGGGTTAAACCAAATTACAGTTGTTGTTTTTTTCAGGAATCACGAAAACTTTAAAAGCCAAGTAGCCTACATTAAATGTCTGGTGGCTGAAGTGAAACAACAAAAACTCGCACACAGAATCTTTCATCATTTTCTATACTTGACATTTTAATGAACAATTTATTGCTGCCAGTAATCCTCAAAATAACATTTTGAAATGTTTTCTTCTGCAAATAATATTTTACCAGTAATGTGACATTCCCAGTATGCTAACCGAATTACTGTGAATTCAATAGCCTATGCACTTGAACAAAAAGTTCAAGTTCACAATGCGAACTTGAATTAATAAACTAATGTCTCTGGTAAAAGTTTCCACACTTTTCAGTAAAGTTATTACTATTGCAGGGCACATTCGACGCCAAAGAAGGGAGTGCCTCTGCGCATGCGGGAATCACGCAAGCTGCTGCCTATTATCCATATGATCCTACTTTGGGCCAGTACCAGTATGACAGGTAATGAATCAAAGGCATGTCGGCCTATGCACCATCCAGACGTATTAGCCTTTGAAAAGTGAAGTCTGCAGTTATCTCTCTAAAATGGCATCGACTGTAGAGCCTATAAGTTGTCTGGATACTGGAGTTCCTCCTATTCAAGTTATTATAAATTGTCACACATTTGCATTCTATACAAGTTGTTTATTTTTCCCTAAAGATACAATTCTGGTGTGTGATATCACTGAAAGGGTTTGCCAGGAATCCCAAGGACCAGTTTAAGGCCTGTTAGCTTTGAGCCCACAGGGACAGCGAGCTGAAATATTTAGGCAGATATCGGTTCACTGGCCCCATTCAATTGAGCTCTTTTACCTAAGGCTCCATCTCTGCACTCAATCAAGCAATTTTACCGCCAGCTTTACCTCTGAATCAGCACGCGCGGTTAAATGGCTTCACTTCAGGTCATTTTGCTCCATCCCGCAGCGCGTGACCCTCAGGTAGAGCAGTAAATAACAGTGTGCCGGAGAATTCCCACGGGACGTTTGTCGTTTAAAAACAAAGACTCAGAAATAATGATTCTGATGGCGTAGCAGTGACCGTTTGAACCCCCCCAGTGAGGATTATGATCTTGATCATTTTTATTTATCTCCATGCTCCTATAACAGATATGGTTCTATGGATGGGAGTACTAGGAGAAAAAATGCGACGAGGGAGACCACGAGCACTCTGAAGGCCTGGCTGCAGGAGCATCGGAAGAACCCGTACCCCACCAAAGGCGAGAAGATCATGCTGGCCATCATCACCAAAATGACTCTCACGCAGGTGTCCACCTGGTTCGCCAACGCCAGGAGGAGGCTGAAGAAAGAGAACAAGATGACGTGGCCTCCTAGGAACAAGTGCTCCGATGACAAGCGTTATGACAATGACGATGACGGATCTCAAGAGGATCAGATAAAAAGCGAGAACAACGACGATGGTTAGCCTCGCTTTTTTGGTTATTTTACATAGGCTACATCATAAACTATCAGGGGGAAAGTAACTTGAAGTGTGTTTTGTGAGTTTTGTTATTATTTTGCGAGTCCACGTAAAAGCAGGCTAATCATAGCCCAGTGATTATGCTTCAATTTCTTTTGTTTTTGAAATGCACTTCGATTGTTTGTAGATTTTAGCCTAATTGTAATATTTTGTGATTATGTTGTTTCAGAGAGTAGAAGTCGGGATGACAAGGAACTCCAGCTGAGTGACCTAGAGGACTTTGACACGATTGAGTCCGAAAACTCCGAATGTGATCTGAAGCACCAGTTTAACCTGAACACTCACATGACGACTACTGAGTGCTCAAATGACCACCTCAAAGACACGTCCTTAAAGTTATCCATTCCTGCCCCCCTGGAGGGCGACCAAGGCATGACCAAAAACTGCCTCAAAACCCCCACAGAAGACTGTCAGACCACCATAGGCCGCCAGACTAAAGCATGTTTCCTGACAGGCCACCAGATAGTCGACAACAAACCACGGATCTGGTCCCTGGCTCAGACCGCCACTTCCTTGAACCAAACGGAGTACTCGTCTTGTATGCTGAGGTGTCCGTCCAACCTGCCGCCGTCTCCAGCGGCCACGTCGCCAGTGAGCGTGTTGGACCGTCAGCAGGACTCACCCGTCACCACGCTGAGAAACTGGGTCGACGGGGTTTTCCACGACCCCCTATTTAGACACAGCACTTTGAACCAAGCACTGACCAACACCTCGGTGTCATGGACCACGACCAAAACATCGATCCTGGAAACAGGATCTCTAGGAAACAACGTGATTAAGGGACACGCGCCTTTACAGCACCCGGATGCCAACAAAGACAGTCTGAGTTTTCCTAAAGCGGTGAACAAAATGTTCTGCTCATAACAAACCAAAACGTCATTGCAAAACGTCTGTCTTTGGATGTACAGTCGACAGCCTCTCACATGAAAAAAAAAGAATTGAATCTAAAATGTTGGATTTTTTAAACTGTCATGGGTAACAGTGTATAATTGCCCTAGAGACATTTCACTTACTCTCTTAATGCGGATTTTATAAAAGTATAATTTAATTTTAAAGCACGTTCAGATCATGTTGATGTAATGTCAGAAGTTTACCCTTAAACGTTTACAAATATAAGTTTACCTTTTTATTATTTGGCATGCAAGATGTTGACATTTGATTGCATATTCGTTAGAACTCAGTTGTCTTTAATCAGCTACTTGCGGATGTCACTATAAAAATATTAAGTATCACCCAGTTGCACAAGCCTCTGAGCAAATAGGGGTTATGTTTGAATTTTGTTCACTAATAAAAGGTTGGATTCTGAGGAATGCTATTTTGTGTGGGGTTGTAATGTCCCTCTCCCCTTCGCTCTCCATGGTCCTGGAGTTAGTTCGTCTGGAATACCATCTGGCCTACTGTAACTCTAGACTTCAACAAACATATTCCCTCATCTGTTGTGTTAAATCCGTGTTTTCACTAACTAACTAACTAACTAACTAAATCATAGACCTTCCATATACATCTAATTTCGATCACCGCACCATGTGGTTAAAAAAAGTTTGCCCCTTTGCGCCCCTTTTAATGGCTAACTTTTTACGTTGCTGTATATCAATAATTCCCTGTTATGCTGCTAACTGCAATTAGAGTGTAATTAGGACATGTACGGATGTCACACAGGCTGTGACCCTGAAGGAAGACTTTTATGGATGCTGCTCTCTATGAGTAGGCCTGACCACGGGGGTTATGGAACAATGTCTTGAGCTGCCCTCTGGTTCTGTTTTATTAGCCTGTGTCTGAGATCGGCTGTAATTGGGATGTACTGGTCATATTTCACGGCCTGATATCGATCCCCCCGCTGTGTCTGATGATATTATCCAAACATCAATTCCTCCCATCGGCCCTTCCTGTCAACGGCGCTAAATCGTTTCACGGAGGTCCGCTGATACGCACTGTAGTCGGGATCATTTGGAGTGAGAATTTTCATCTCGAACCATACACACACACACACACACACACACCGATAGGACAGGCTGCAGCGTGGAGGCGCGCGCCTGCCACAGAAAGGGCAAAGTAGTGCGCCAGAAAAGGGCAGAGCACGCAGGTCGGGGGTAGGATTTGACAGTAATGGTAAGAGCGAGCTCTCGAGGGAGACTTGTCCTATGAGGGGCGCGAGAATGATGCATTTTAATGTGAAGGCCAAACGATTGAGATCTTTCCTGTGATCTAAGGATACTCTTTAAGAGTCAACGAGTTTATTTGTGTTGCTCTTTAGACCGAATGGCCGGAGTGGATTTCTTACGTTTTTGTATTTAGTGAAATCGGACATGGGCTGTTTTTTCTGCTTTATGGTTTGAATTTTCCATGAACATATATTGAATAGGCGCTCGTTCTTAAATGCCAATATTTAACAGAGATAGCCAGCACTAAACTCCCAGATTCTGAAATAAAATATTCAACCACTCAAGCGTTAAAACACATCTAATAATTTATTTAATTCACTCCTCGTGCCTTGTAGGTTCAATGTTTAAAAAAAAAAAAGAAGAAAAAAGTCATGATCTGCTGTTCCGCGAAACTCTCACAAAATAAAATAGATTCTCTGTACATATGAATGAATGAAGGAATGAATGACTGAAATTAAGTGAATGAACGAATAAGTAGACCTAGAGCTTGCGTGTGTGTGAATGTGGAGTTTTGTGTGCGTGTATGTTTGTGTGTGTTTGTGGTGTGTGTGTGTGTGTGTGTGTGTGTGTGTGTGTGTGTGTGTGTGTGTGTGTGTGTGTGTGTGTTTGTGTGTGTGCGCGCGCGGATGTGTTTGTGTATGTGTGTGTGTGTGAGGGGGGGGGGGGGGAGTGACAGTGGACAGGCAGACTAAACCAGTCAACCGTGGCAAATTCAAACACATCGAGGAGGGGTAGCTAAATTAACGGCGCTTTTTACATACAGGCCAAATAAAAGCACAATCAGCGACGCGTTGCTTTTCATTAAGCGGCTCTGACAGCAGCACTAGGGCCGCAGAAATAAACTAATAAACCGCCCTCCACCCTACAGTCTCGAGATCAGTCCTTAAGCTCCATTAGCAACTCGTAGCCGCAGGAAACGGGCGCCGAGAAAACATCTCCAAATCTAAAAGCTTTATCGACCTGGTAAACCTCCGTTGATGGCTTTAGATTTATTTATTTATTTCGCTGTTTTCAGTCAAGGGGACGGATACGTCCACCAGAGGTAATAGACTTTGACACAAACCGCAGAGGCGGAGAGCCAAGACATATAGGACCGTTTCCAAGACTTAAGTGAACAATTACATGTTTTAATTGAGATCTAACTCGTTTTCAACTCGCAAGTAACATTACAACAAATCATTGGAAAAATGTGCTTATTTAACAGTGAGAAGAGAGTTTTTGTCAGTTGTCAGTAGCTTTGCATTGATCTTCAGCTGCAAAACTGTGTTGTCCTTTCGTTTTGCATACATGAAGTTGTTTTAATTAACGACAAACCTATTAATTGGGAATTTTCTCAAATCACAACAGATTTGAGAAAATCCCCAGTCAAGACATTTCTCTAAAGTGTGCATATTTCCCAACTATAACCTTTAAAATGTTCACCTGGCATATCTGAGATTCATAGCCTTTAGTTGTTGATGATAATTCTGTCTTGTAGAAAGGCAACATTCTCCAGAAAAGAAAAAGGAAAAGGATCAAACATTAAAACAGCTTCAAATAAACCTAATTTAACCAAATATTACTTTACTGTGTCATCTATGGAATGATATTGATGTAATTTTCTTGGGAACAAGATTAAGTCAGTATTTTTATAGAAATCAACGTCATGCAAAGACACGAAGAGCCTAAAATCAGCACATAAATTTATTATCTCTCTCTGTGTCTCTCTGTCTATCTCAGACACACACGCACACACACGCACACACACACACACACATGCAAGGATGGGAACTGTTGTTTTCCAGAGCATCACAAATATCAATCAAAACACCACATCGCAAAGTAAATGGACACTGTACTGTCCTGACAAATACTATTTGCAGTTTTCACTTAGCTCAGGCAATCAAACATGCACACACACACACACACACACACACAGAAAGAGAGAGAGAGAGAAAGAGAGGGAGAGAGAGAGAGCCTTGTATGCTGAGCTTCTCTTCAAGAAACTATGTGAGCCAATTAGCTGTGATTTTGTTCTTAATTAAATTAGGGAGTGATGGAACAAGTGCAGAGGGAAGGAGAGATTTAGAGAGAGAAAAGGAGGGAGAGGAAAACTAATTAATCAAAAGCTGTAGCGGCTCTCCACACACTTCTGAAGGTCCAGACACCGCTGACACAGCTAGGGGCAACTGAATTCATAGCCATGGCGTTGTTCCTTCACCCTGTATGCTGACACTGAGCAACACACACACACACACACACCCTCAATGTATGCCCCACAGAAGTGACTTCCACACATACCCAAACACACACACACACACACACACACACACACACGCACACACAAATACAAGGGGCCTCATTTAATAAACAACAACAACAACAACAAAAATGTCCAGCTTGAAAGAGCTGGATCCGATAACTCATCTGCTAATGTACTTTTCTCTTTTCTTCCAGAGCAGTAACAGCAAGCTGAGTTTCTCTTGAAGTCTGAGGAAAACTAAAATATCAAAAACAATCCCAGCCCAACACCAAGCTGTTATTATCAGCATCTTTCATCTGAAGTTGCTCTTGTGAATAGAAGTGAACTGTTATTCAGATCATATGAAAACAAATCCAAATGTAAATTATATTTTATTTCTCTAGACATTAAGAATGCAATCTTTCCCCTCCCCACCCCTGTATAAACCCCTGTGTGCCTATCAGTCAGTAGGAAGGCAATAATACACAAGGGAGCAGATGGAAATGGCATTTTGCTTGTGGCTTGTGACAACCTCAGAATTGCATTTAAATGGCATTTGCACACAGGCATATGAAGCGCGATGAGTTAAAGTTCATTGGATCTGCATGGCTAGTAAACATCAATGGGGTCTGCTGGGGCCTCATAAGCATTGCTGATGGGAGGGGTTCTTGAGGGGGCTCAGGCAAGTTCTTTGGGCACTCGTGAAGGCAGCAGTGTGTCATGTAATTGTGTGTGTGTGTGTGTGGGGGGGGACCCAATAATGTATTGTGGGGACCCAATAATGAGGCAGCCGTGTAAGTGGACCTGTTGTCACATCTTAGTGCCAGTTTCAACTATCCACTCACTAACACCAGAGATAACCCAGAGGTCATATGTCAAGTGTCACACACTTCATTGCATTACTCACTACAAACACACACACACACACACACACACACACAAACACACACACACATACACACACACACACACAGCCAAACTTCGTGACCCCGTAAATGGTGCCTGCTTAACACACTCTGATGCAGTAAAATAGAGAGGCCCCTTTTTTGCTCTGTGGTATGTGTGTGTGTCCAGTACACAGGAGCGTTGCCAGGGGGGAAAAAGTTAGGATGATTCCAAGGGCCTGGCACTGATAGAGGGCCCTAGAGAACATATTAATATTATAATCAATGTTTGGGAAAATAATTTTCTGTCATAGGGCCCAAAATAGTGGTGCCGCTGCCAGTACATGTGAGTGAATAAATGAATGAATGAATAAAAACCAAATGAGTTCAATTGGAATAATAAACAGCACATGCCATTCTTTCCTGGGCAGAGACACTCATGAGAAAGAAAAAAAAGTAAGATACATAACAATACATTTCAAACTCTGAAGTCAGAGCTTTTACTGATGGAAATGGCCAGGATTATGTAGGGTAAGAACACACTCTCACAAACATTGCTCTACACCTCATGCTGTTATACGTGCTGTTGTACTTTCACATATTAGATGCGTTGGTGTCACTCATGTCGCCCTTGTGTACAACCATAGACCACTTCAAGAGAGTTTGGTTAGCTGTGCCCACAGGATTTCCATTTCAACATTCTGTATAGCTGTTTGATGTGGTATAAATGTAGCAGTAGTATTTTGGGAATAAAATTGAATGTGCAGGCATTCTGTCTATGTCTGTTTCCATGTGGCTGTGAGTTTGTATGACTGTTCCTTGGCTAAATTAAGCTCATTTGTATGAGTCCCCATTCTTTCACAACACCATTTAACGTAGCAAAGGTCAGACACGGCATTCAGATGACTGCTGTACCTGATCACACAAAAAAGAAGTAGCCTGTGCCATCGATCGATCAACAAAATGATAAAACACAAATGTGCGGACACAACACAGGGGCAACTGACCTTTCGCCGACAACCTCTCTCTGCTGATTTCCTCTTAGATGGAACACTCTCACTTTTTTATATTTATTGCTGTGGTGGGATGAGGGTGGATTTAAATACCCACACCACATGTCTGACAAAGCTGTGGCTCTGGTAGTGGAGTAGAGATATTATGGCCCTTGTCAGAGTCAGGAGCCCAGCTGACTCAGGGGATTTAGGCCAAGATGTAAAATTACAGCAATATACAAGACGAGCCCTCACCACAGGGGGAAGCTACACGTGTATCTGACAATGACATGAATACAGAACAGTCTAAGGCTGAGCTTATTTTTTCTTTTTTTGGAAGAAGAGTCTTCATACAAGATTTTTTTGTTCTGTATTTATTTAGAAAATATAAGATAACAAAAAATATCACAGATATTTCATATATATGTTTCATTTATAAGAGCATATCTTCCATAAAAAGGAATACAGGGGATAATGTTTCACATCATGTGTCGCCCTCTATGGCAAAATGATACTATTTTTTTATTTTAGCATAATTTGACAGTACATTGTTTACGCTTTCACATTATGAATAAACAGTGTCGAAATGTGTACCATTTAAACATTTAAAAATGCTTTTTTTGAGAACGTGTATTCATGTCAGCGTAAAGCTAGCTGTGGTTTCATAGTTTCTTGATGCTATATAGGGGTTTACGGTTGCATATAGTGCAGATAGAAGTTTGTTTTACCTTAGAAAACACTAATGAGCTACATGTTGAGGGATATTGCAAACAAAACTAACTTGTTGTCCAATGTTGTTAACGTACAGGAGAGGGATGTGACAGCCATAAATAAAATGCATACAGCTTACACATAATGTTAGCATCGCTTTGAACAGTACTTCGAAAACTACTTTGTATACGAATAGTGTGCACCACAGCGCCTTACATCCCATAGGTCGCATACAAGGGAGGCCATAGCTATAAACGTTATTGCACCATTATGCTACTTAACATCACAATGCAATGAAATCTCCCACATACCCAGTGCTTTAAGTGGAAAAAATAAGTGCTGGTACTCCCCTTATTCGACTGTTGCCAGGTAAATTAGGCGGTGGGTAACAGCAGATCATTAAGTGATAAAAAGCCCTGGTACGCTAGAGGCTAAAGAAGTGCTGGTACTCCGCACTGGTGTGTACCGGCCCACTTAAAGCATTGCACATGCCTTGCAAGCGTATCCTTTTAAGTGTTGCTGGCAACCCAGTTACTTTCGTGCTTTCATAACTTTGTGGTGCTGCTAGTACTTGTAAGCAACGTGGGTGTGCTTGCATCACCACCCATTTATCCTTACACCTGTGCAAAAAGGAAAATCTAATCCATGAATCCGATTGCATGTTCACATGCATATATTTTCCCATTGATCAGATCGTCAAAAGGTGTACACCAACTCTCTCAATCTGACTGAATTTCAATCCAATCAAGCCGAATTCAGTGCATGTAAACTCGCTCATTGTAACTGACTAGGCACTGGTATGTACTCATACGACAAAAACATTTTAAAAATCTCTTCATTTGGAGAATTTGTAAGCTGTCGTTGTGATTATGCCTCAGTGCTTTCAGGTGACATCACCTGGCTGATATTGCTGATGTCTTTGTGCAGCTTGTGAGTATATAGTGAGTAACAGCCTGATTGCTGCACCTTGACTGGACGTTGATTAGCTCAACCAGGGGATGTCACTTTTGACAACAATGATAGTTAAAGAGTGAAAGGATTTTATAAACTTAATAAAAACTCAATAAAACCAAAAACATTTGATTGTTTTAAACTCATGTTTATGTAGCTGACACCAACGTCAATCTTATAAGGCCAATATGTCTTACTAGCCAGGGATCTCTTTAATGACGAGGCGTACACCACCCACAGTACATTTACATTTACATTTAGGCATTTAGCAGACGCTTTTATCCAAAGCGACTTACAAAAGAGGATAACATTCAATCTACAACACAATGAAAGAACGAACAAGGAGTGCATATTGCTAACATAGAAACTGCACCATTTTAAGTTGAAAGTGCAATAGTGCAGAGAAATTAAATTGTTAAGTGCATTCTCAAAGTTTAAGCCAGGAGATATTCTTGGAAAAGCTGGGTCTTCACGAGTTTCTTGAAGGTGGAGAGGGTATCAGTTGATCTGGTAGCACTTGGGAGGTCATTCCACCAGCGCGGAACCAGATATGAGAAGAGTCTGGATTGACCTGCACAAGGTGTTGACAGTAGAACTGTGCTGAGGATACTCAGCTTCTATCCCCATCTCTGACGCACACAGCACGATTATTCATTATTGTATGGAGGTGGTTTTTCAGTGACTTACACAATGTGGCTTGGATAATGGTAAGCATATACGTACACTGAACTGTAATCAGAAAACTGTAGGCCTACAAGTCCTTACTCTTACTCTTACTCCTCTAAGTCATTTTCTGCTGGAACAGTACCTCAGGTCACCTTAGGTCATGTCTTAGGTTAGGCTGTATCCTAACCTAAGTTGTGACCATAGACAGACTGCAGCTATATTTTGTGTAAATTGTCCATACCTGTTTATATCTGCAAGAGGCTTAAGGCAAGACTGTTGAAGGGTGGGTAGAGAGACACAGGTACGCTGGTCAGGTGTGAGAAGTTTAGATGCACAGGCACCTCCCAAGGGATGTCAGGCATTTAGGCTAATCTGAAGGCTCAATCTTGCCCATGGGCTGTATGGATCTCTGAACATGGATCCGTGGTTCTCCCTACTGGGTTAGCATAGCAGTAAGGCCACACATTTCTGCTCTATTTGGCTGTATAAGTGTTAGCATGCTGTCTGTGTAAAGTCTGTTGGCTTTGGCTAAGACCTGCTAACTGCTACCTTATCACTCACCATGGAGCAGACATGTGAGGACAGATGTGTGTGTGCAAACAAATACTGTATGTCCATGTGTTTGTTGTGTGTGTGTGTGTGTCTGTGTGTGAGACTTTGTATATTTGGCTTTGCGTGTCTGTATGAGTGTCTGTCTATTCAAGTAAATGGTCTGTGCTTATGGTGTGTGTGTGTGTGTGTGTGTGTGTGTGTGTGCGTGTGAGTGTGTGTGTGTGGGTGTGTGTGTGTGTGTGTGTGTGTGTGTGTGTGTGTGTGTGTGTGTGTGTGTGTGCGTGTGTGTGTGTGTGTGTGTGTGTGTGTGTGTGCTGGGGGGTATGGGGAGTTGTGCTCCAGTGCGTGAGGCTTTACATGGCACACATCTGCCCTCCAACTCCTCTCCTCTAATCGTCATCCCCTCTTTCTCTCTTTATCTCTCTCTCTTCTCTCTCTCTCCCTCCCTCCCTTTAGGTGCACATCAAGCCTCAGTTTTCCTGGCTGCCCAGAGCTCTGATGAGTCATCCAAGCGAGAGGAGACATAGTCTGGGATACAAGCTTCTCCCCGGACCGCCGGTGATGAACCAGGCTGTGTGTGTGTGTGTGTGTGTGTGAGAGTGAAGGGGTGCAGGCTTAAGGTGAGTGGTCTTTGTTTAATGTCCTGTAGAGAAAGAGAGGTTTGACTGTCCAAGGGAGAGTGGGCCCGACTGAGGGCCCAGAGACAGCCCTCTCCCTATGCATGAGCTACGCTACACACACCGGTTGGCTGCTTGGGCCCTCATTAAAGCACTGGCCTGTTCACGCATACACACACACACACACACACACACACACACACACACACACACACACACCGGTCTGCATCATGTCAGTCCCAGTTATGCGTTCCACGGCTATCAGAGTGGATTAACATTTACGACGACCTGTCACACCCCTGCCTACACATCCACACACCCACCCATCCACACCCATCCACACACACACACACACACACACACACAAGCACATACACACACACACACACTCTTTCACAGAAACATGCAATCAGGGCACTGACGGAAAGGTCACATTTGCAATGCAGGTGACTCTGTGTAAGTGTGTGTGTGTGTATGTGTGTGTGTGTATAAGGGTGGGCCCAGGTAATTGGTACTGGAGTGTCACTAATACTGCTGAAAAGAGGAGGCTGATGGACAGGAAACATTTTTGGGGAGCAATTAAAGCTTTTCCTCCCTCTCCACCCTTTCGTCTTTACGTTTACTTTTACTTATTGTGTGAGCCCAGGAGAAGAGAAGATAGAAAAGAGAAGAGAAACAGACGAGAACAGAAAAGAAAGGAAGACAGAAGAAAGCAGTAGAGAAGATAGAAGATAGAAGATAGAATTCCAGCCCCATCATCTAGATGCTACTGAGGGTGACTTAAGGCAGACTTACATCAGGGTAGAGACAGAAATAAATCAGGAGACGAGTACAAAAGAAGAAGAAAGTGTCAGACTAAAAATGCAGGACAGTGTCTGTGTGTGTGTTTGTGTGTGTGTGTGTGTATGTGTGTGTGTGTGAGAGAGAGAGAGAGAGACCGAGCGGCGGGGTAAAAGAGGGATGCGTTAATTAAAGGGGGTCAGCCGTGAGAGCGTGCAGGCGGAACACTTTAAGAGCTCTGCATTATTTACGCTTCTAAAGTGATTTCCTGTCTGCACACACACACACACACGCAGACAGACAAACATACACACATATCTAAAAAATGATGTAGTCTAACAGCATCAACTCAAGTAATAAACACATACATAGGCATAATCAGAATATTTTACATCAAGTGAAAATACTTTTACACACACACAGGCACGCACACACAGACACGCACACAAATGCATATACTGAGTAACCACAAACACAATATATAAACACACATTACAGAGTCTCCCCCTCTCTTACATTCACACACATACAATACACTCAGTACATATCTCACATTAACACATGTCTATGTCCATGTATCCCAACTTAGGTGGTGTTCAGGAAAAATTGCTGCTTTTATTTAAAAAAAACACACACATATATATCTCCTTCCTTTTATTACTTTTCTGGCTTATTTTGTGAATTGAAAATTTGACTTTGATTATCAGGATTCATTTAAGACTTTCCTGCCTATAGGCTCCACTGAGCAAACACTTGGAGAACACTGGTCTATCCTCTTAGACCCATCGGCTGTTGCTGAGACTTTGATGTCATGGCTCCTTCTGTTTACCTGATGACGATATCGATGTATCGTCATCAAACACCAATTAGCATGTCCTAGCAGTGCAAGGAACCAGTCAGGTTCTTGGAAATGTTTGGAAGGTTTCTGTTTGCCTTATAGGTAGCTAGCTTTAAAATGTAACTGACAAATCATGGCATTGTAAGAGATAAGCAAGCTATTATGAATGGCAGTCAGTTAAAGTTTTAATTGTGACATGCACGGTATGATGAAATAGGTAGACAAAAAGGACACAAACTCAGTCAAGCCTTTTTACACAATGAACGGGAAAATAATAGTGAAAATTAGGGATGCACCAATCCGATTTGGATCGGATATCGGTCCTGATATGCACAAAATAGCTGGATCGGATCTCTCTCTCTCTCCATCTTCTTGTTTAGCTCTTCTTTTCTCTCTCCTTCTCATCCTTCAGTTCCTGTGTGTTCCTCCTCTCTCTTTAATAATACAGTAGCATGGATCTCATGCTCAACTTCATCCACATTCCCAGTCCTGCAGCACAACACAGTGCATCCCGCCATCCTCTCCCAGTCATCATCAACAAACTCTCTCTTTCTTTCCTTCTTTCTCTCCGCCTCTCTCTCTCTCATCCACATCCCACCATCCTCTCCTAGTCATCATCAACAAACTCTCTCTTTCTTTCCTTCTTTCTCTCCGCCTCTCTCTCTCATCCACATCCCACCATCCTCTCCTAGTCAACATCAACAAACTCTCTTTCTTTCCTTCTTTCTCTCCGCCTCTCTCTCTCATCCACATCCCACCATCCTCTCCTAGTCAACATCAACAAACTCTCTCTTTCTTTCCTTCTTTCTCTCCGCCTCTCTCTCTCTCATCCACATCCCACCATCCTCTCCTAGTCAACATCAACAAACTCTATCTTTCTTTCCTTCTTTCTCTCCACCTCTCTCTCTCTCATCCACATCCCACCATCCTCTCCTAGTCATCATCAACAAACTCTATCTTTCTTTCCTTCTTTCTCTCCACCTCTCTCTCTCTCATCCACATCCCACCATCCTCTCCCAGTCATCATCAACAAACTCTCTCTTTCTTTCCTTCTTTCTCTTCGCCTCTCTCTCTCTCTCATCCAGATCCCACCAACCTCTCCCAGTCATTATCACCAAACTCTCTCTTTCTATTTCTTTCTCTCTATCTCTCTCTCTCTCTCCCTCTCTCTCACTTCCACCCTTGTTCCTTGTTCACCTAGGACTAGATCAGACGGATGGTCTTTTTGTGTTTGTGTATTGGTTGGCGTTTTCCTCTCTCCGGGGTGAAGGCTTCCATGTGGAAAGGCACAGTTTAGCGCACGCCTGGCCGGACATGTGGCCCATGTCTGAACGCGCTCACTCACTCTCCGCCACAGCCACTCCACCACAGCTATTGTCATGGATCCCGCCGAGGCTTCAGCTGATGAAATAAAAATGATTTTGCGCTGAAACGCAACCATCCTTAAAGCCACCCCTCTGCCTCACCACCCCCTGCACTCACACACACACACACAAACACACACACACACACATCCACTGTGTCTCCCAGGGCTGCCCAAAGTGTGTGGTAGTGTCCCTCAGCACACACACAAGCACACAAACATACACACACCCAGAATACCAGATGAAATGGGCTCTTTATATCAGCAGTGCTAAACATGTCTTGTGATCTAGCTGGATAACAGAGATCAGTAACGGACATGTTTTAAGGTTATGGTAGACAGATGGTTCTCTCTCTCTCTCTCTCTCTCTCCCTCTCTTCCTCTCTCTCTCCTTTTGTCTCTCTTGCTCTGTCCTGATTAAGGACCAACCAAATGAGGAACATGTAAATAATATATAATGTGTACAGGGTATATATGTATAAATATATTCATACATGCACTGTGGTTCATGTGACATGAAGCAGTCTATCATCAGTCCAATTTATAATTGAGATACAGATACACACACTCTGCACTAATTTCTGTATGCCATCAATCCATGTAGAAAAACATGAAAAAATGTGTAAAACATATGCATTGAAACATGTTAACATGTGCAAAGCATGGACCAAAACATGATAAAATGGGTCAAGCATATAAATTTAAACATGTTAGAATGTGTAAAGCACACAATTTCTTATTGAGCCCTAACAGCATTTCAATCAAAGCTGGTAATATCAAGCACATTTTGAAAAACGAACAAGCGGTAATGACAGTTGTGGCCCACCAATCGCAGCCTCTGGCCAAACAGTGCTGCAGAGGCCAAGGCCTCACTGTTTGAGCAAGCTGGTGTTATCCCTGCCACCGCGGCCTGGCCTGTGTTTGCTCAGCATAAACGAAACGACCGCTGCTCTGTTTGAGCATCCTAATGGATTTACTGGGCCTCCAAACAAACCCAGCAATGCTGCTACCACCACTCGCCACTCGCCGTGTGCTTTTCTAGAGGGCAGATTAGAACGGCCACAACTGGACTCAAATTTGCTTTGCCGTTTTTAGGGCTGACTGTTCAAAGAACCTTCACCACTGGGCCACACAGGGGGATGGGGGGTGAGCTGGACAGCTGTCTGGATGGTATGTAGGTGTCTGTGTGTGTGTTGGGGTGGGGGGTGCCTGCTTCAGTTCAGTTACATTGGGTTTTGATGGTTAACTCGTTGTGCTGCTTTACTATGGAGGACCACAAGTGTCACGAACAAAATATCAACTAAAGCAATTTATGTGGATGACAGTCTAGTTTAGTTCTGTTACATTGGATTTTTATGAGATTTATGATATTGGTTTGTAAAAATCTTAAGATGTAGAGATAACTTCCTGAAATGAGATAGTGACACATCTCACACAAAATATCTGTAAAGCTACCTCTCACTTTTACCATTTTTTGTTTGAGCCACCAACAAACCTTTGTTATTTTATTTTCACATTGTGATTTTGTGTTGTCCATAGGGGTGGGGTGTTAATAACTGTATTCCTTTGAGGGTGTATAAATACAGCATATGTAAGGGAAATAGTCATAATGGATATCAAACCTTGTGAAATGTTATTTGCTAGTACTTCACCTATTAACTTTTTAAAGGAGCTCTGTGTAGTTCTATTCACTCAGATATATTTTATAAAGAGGCTACATGGGTTCATGATATTATAGGACAGCCACCCATAGCTAGTTGATTTGCATCCTAACTTTCGTGATATCTTCGAAGTTTCTTCAGTTTCTTCACATTTTGCTTCTGGGTTATTAGATGGGTTTTGGATGATTTCACATAAAAAATATTAGACATAACTCCTTGTCGTTTTTAACGGTTTCCTCAATGTAGATGCTGGTACGAACTGCAGTACAGGTTTACTTATATATTCCTTGACTCTCCAAGCAAGCTCAGTGCAACAATGTTTAAACATTATTCATTTACACTTACACATTACACATTCATTACACATACACACTCAGAGGAGGTGACACACAACACTGATGGCTTGAATTTAGTCATTTTATTCCACATAAGACACCTGAAGACAGATACCTGCAAGACATTTTCTGAGCTTTGTGTTGAGTGTGTATGTGTGTGTGTATGTGTGTGTGTGTGTGTGTGTGTGTGTGTGTGTGTGTGAGTGTGAGTGGTGGAGGGAGGTGAACAGGGCCAGTTGTGGCTTGATAATAGTGAAGAAAGTTACAAGATAAAACTGCCATCTCCATCCTGCCTTCTCTTCCTCCTCTCTTTCCTTCTCTGTCACACTCCCTCTCTCTCTTTCTTTCTGTCTCCCACCCTTTTCTTGTGCTGCCATCTATCATAAAGTGTTCTTTTGGTAATTACACGCCAAAATGACTTAAAACCTCCCTGTGAGGTGCATGCCTCTCTCCTGTCTTAATGACATGCCAAGTTTCACCTCTGCAGACGTTCAGCAGGGTGGCAGGAGCGAACGCAGCCATCCTTCCCCTCACCAACACAGCAGCTAATTACACACACACACACACACACACACACACACACACACACACACACACACACACACACACCACTCCACCTCTTACTGTCACTCTCACTCACTAACACTATACTCTCATTTATTTGCCTCAAACAAGTTTGTAACAATCAGTAGGAGACAGCAGCAAGGCAGTCTCTGTGTCTCTATGTGTGCATGTGTGTGTGTGCGTGCATGAAAATGTGGAGCTGCGTAGGAGATCATTTTCAACCTATAGATACATGTATGATTGATACATACCGCCTGATACCACACATAAACACAGAAAAGCATGGAAACGCATGCACACACACCCGCATCCATCCACCCATCCACACACACACACACACACACATACACAGACCCAATTTCACACCTTTACACTGTGGCCTGCAATGCATTCAAGCAACTCTTCTTGACAAAATCAGTTTAGTTAGTTTGTTTTGGTCAGAGTGTCCTAATTGGCTGTGGTGTGCCAAAAAGCATTGTTTTGAGCTGAACTTTTGGCAGACACTATTTTTCCAGATGTTATTATAAAATATTATTTGACTGGACCCATGACTCAACAGAGGAGCATATTTAATGGATTCTGTGTGGATAGAGAGTATGTAATATCACACAATGGACAGACTCTTGTAGTCAGAACACAGTGTCATACACACATGAAAACCATGCACGCCACCACTTTTTTCTACCTAGGCAAACACTGAAATAACTCAAGGGTATGTCCTCACTAAAACACACACACACACACATACACACACACACACACACACACACACACACACACATACACAGAGACAGAGCGAGAGAGAGAGATGGGACAGCGCATATCAAATTGTGATCCTCCTCATTTGCTGAGTTTTTTTGAAAAGCCCTGGCAGTGAGATCCCTGTATTCCATCAGTATTGTATCCATCTAAACCAGGGGTTGGCGATCCACAGCTCTGGAACATACTCTTCTCTAGCGATACCCTGGCTTTGTCTAAAAATGGAAATGTTATTACTTATTACTACCAGCACAACCAAAGTCCACAACTGATTATCAACTAATGAAAATGCATTATGAATACACATTTTTGACTTTTTTGTTTCCTTTTTGCTAGAAATTCAGAAATAAATCAACAATGTCCATTTGTCAACTGAAAAGTGTCATGTTTCTTCATGGACCCCACACTGGTGATCAGGTAAAACATTGATTTGAACACTGCTTTGATGAATTTGTTTGCTTTTACCACCATTGCATTTGGTTTAATCTGTGTGTAGTCTCCATGTAGGCCAAATTATATCTTATGTCATGTGACATACATAAGTATAATGATTTAGAACTGCAACAAAAGGTAATGGACTGGATTAATGTTCCAAAATTAATTGTAAAATTCACAGAATGTGAATAGATAAATAGATGAGGATCTCCCCATTGATTGATAATGTATTGATACGCCTACAATATTTAGTGAACAAGGTGACCAACAGAGTTATTCTAGACTGAGTCGATCAACTGTACATAAAGTTAAGAGAAATGATTGGCATGATAAAAAGTTGCATTTTTTTTCATTACCCCATGCCTTTCCTACAAGACTGCTTTTAGAATATGTTTTCAAAAGGCTTACAATGGTGGTGTTTACACCATAACCAAGGCTCAAAGTAGTTTCACACTTTGTTGGTAGCATAATGAGGGTCTTAAAATAGCCATTTGTTTGCATGGGCAACACTATGCCCTTTGCATTTGCTTTGTGAGCTAGCTGGGAGCATCGACTAAGAACATTGTATTTCAGAATGCTAGAGGTGAACAGAGGTGGGCTATTTGCCAAAAGTTCATACTCGTTATCATGTTCTGATACACCTCAAGTCCACTGCACACTGGACCTCTTGTTTAAACTTAACATTTCCGAAGCAGAACAAATGGTGGTTTGACCTACTGTTGTAATGTGTAGCTTGTAGCCTGTGAGTGCCTGAGCATGGCTCAGTGTGTTAGTAGATGTAGGCAACCAGTCACATCTATGTCCATGGTCAATTGGTTCCACTCAATATTCCCACCACCACCAAGAAGAGCTTCAAGCTGCACAGGTCCACATCTTTGAGGATGATGAGGGGTCATAAGAGAGGGAGAAGAAAGAAGAGTGAATAGGCTAATGCACCCCCACTTCAGTTGTCATGAAAATGGGCTTGTAGTTTTGTGTAGTCCTCAGTGAAATAAAGAAACCAGCTTCCAGGAAACACTTGCATTTGAGCACTGAACATGTTGAGGTCATTATCTTCCTCCATAGTCAACAGCAGAGGGGTGCTTGTGATTATTTTACTGTTATAATTATTGTTAGGATTGTAATGTAATGTCAATGAATAGTTTGGGCAAAGTGAATGGTAATGCATGATGAGAACCATGTAGAATGATTTCAATTGATTTCAGATTTTGGCCTGCAGTCCAGAACAACTACAGGTGTAACAAAAAACAAATACCTATATGAAACATATGAAAATGAACATTTGTTCATGTATTGAGCTCTACGAGCATTAAATGACCTACATTTCTGAGTGACAAAAAATGTAATTGCAGTCCAATTTGCAGTCCAATACTGTGTTAAAAAAAAATTGTTTCACAGAACTAATAATAACTATTATTCATTTTACTTGTAGTTAACTTTAATGCTTACAGAAAGTGTTTTGACAGATTGATGTATCATGTAGGCTAATTGTCACCAGTCATTCCAGAAGGAGTAATGAGCACAATGCTCTGATCTCTAGTATTTTATAACTAGTTTATAACTTGTAGCAAACTTTCTCATAAACCCCTGGGGAACAAAGTGCTGCGGACCCCTGGGGGTCCCTGGACCCCAGTTTGAGAACCAATGGCTTAGAGGGTTTAACATGTTCTACATCTGAGTGTTAAATGATTAGCGATCAGTAAAACTGTGCTTTGCATTGGTATGCAGTGCTGTGGCAGAGCCTCTTGGCTCCTGCACTGGACTTTTCTCCTGGATTGTTCTTGTCAACTTGCAGTAGGCGGCTCGATTCAAACTCTTAAGTAAAGCAACAGTGACCTCTTTCTGCAGATACAGGAACTGCAACAAAAGCAAGCAACAGAGAACTCAACAAAGCAAATTATTTAGGCTCTGTTAAGAAAACCTCAGGCCAAGAGCCTGATATGGTGACCCACCGAATCTCCTGACATGTTCACCACTCAACCAGTCAGTTATACAAAATCTCAAAATGTTGAAGACTTGTGTTCACAAAGACAACAGCTCAAAACACTTCAGTCAGGTAGCTACAGTGTCCAAAAAGTACTCAGACATAAAGACCCACTGTTTCTGACTGGCTGCACCACTGTTCGTTACAGTGTGGACTCTGACAGAGGAGAGTACGGAGGAGATGTAAGACACACTGTGGTCAGCTGGACCATATCAGGAAGTGAGGTGAGACGGACATTCCTCAGAGCTGCGGTCTGAGGGCTGTCGGGGGTCCACCGTGCTGATGGAGGAAGAACAGATTGTCTGTGGCCACTTATACAGGCTGCAGGAGAAGCAGCGAGCTGAACATGACTCCTTTTCACCGTGTGCCCACAAAAGGTTGTACAACGAAACAAGGGGGAGAGGAAGCAATCAAGCAGGAGAGGTCTGACGTGTGCGTGTCTTGAGACACTGCACTGTAGGTATGCGTGTTTGCATGAGAGTGTGTGTGTGAGTGTGGAGAGAGAGCATATGGCTGTATGGGTAGAGTGTTCTTGCACTGGACATTGCCGTGTGTGTGTGTGTGTGTGTGTGCGTGCGTGCGTGCGTGCGTGCGTGCGTGCGTGTGTGTGTGCGTGCGTATGTGTGTGTCTGTGTGTGTTGGTGTGGGTGTGGGTGTGGCGCTCAGGTGAGCAGATTAGAAATGGGACCTGCGGGTCTCTCGACAGGGCAGCCCTGTCACTCTTTACTGAAGTAGAAACACTTCTGAGATTGAAAGGAATGGCTCAAGTTCCTGCTCGAGTGACTAGCCTGTGTGTGTGTATGTGTGTGGCTGCATGTGTGTGTGTTTGCTTGTGTGTGCTTGTGTGACATGAATGTGTCAGCTGATTGTGTGTGTGTGAGAGAGAGAGAGATGGGGAGAAAGAGTGTAGAGAGATTTCTACATGGCTGTGTGGCAGTGAAACCAACACACCCACGTTTCACAGTGAGCTTTCTGACAATATGTCATGGAGTTGCAAGAGCAGCTGATGTTCTGCGCCGTGTTTATATTTGTTGTGACCTGTTCGGAGCAGCAGGCGTCCCCTCTCTCTGCCCCAGATTAAAACATCGCAGAGGTGAAGGGGGCCACACCACCGCCCTCAAGCAGGGGCCATGACCCAGCAGCAAATCCACATACAAATCCATTTCACTGACTGTCCATGAAACCGCTGCAGAACCATGTTGTGCTGAAATAGATTATCAGAGATCTGTTATAATGCACTAGTAAAGGACTTGTGGTTATGTTGTGTTTCTGTGTGTGTTTTTCTTTTTTATCTTATCTTTTTTTTTTTCTTTACGTGTTTGTGTATGTGTGTGTGTGTGGAGGGAGATGTGCACTTTCTGTGACACACACACTTTCTCAAAACACTCTCTGCAGTGAGCATAATTGTACAGGAAGTGAAATAAAAAGAACACAGAGCACTGGTGAATGGGACATGGTGGAACATCAGGAACAAACAGGACAACACTTGTCCTGAACAATCCGCTTTCAACCAACCACCTCAAGCCATAGGCTGCCATAATCCTCGACAACTCTCAACAAGAGCGATCACAGATGGACATTTGTTCGAGGTGTGATAAACAAACACGCAAACAAATGAACAAACAACTCTGGGGCTTAGTGGTAGAACACAGGAGTCTGGATTATGATGATCTGAAAACTGTTGTGAGGTCTATTGGACATGTATTAGGCTCTCTGTCGCTCTTAAAGGACATGACAATGGCTAGCCTACTCTGCGGCCAGGCACAACTCGAGTGATGGGGGTGGTGGCAAGAACAATTGGTGCTGGACTAACACCTCCCCCGCCTAAAACCTCTGTTTTCAACACAGCATGGCAGTGAAACAGACATGACAGTCATCAGGCTGGGGTTTAACACCTCCAACACACTACACTCTGGAGTATGCTTACTGGATGTGTGTGTGTGTGTGTGTGTGTGTGTGTGTGTGTGTGTGTGTGTGTGTGTTGGGTTGTGCCATAGAAAGACTTTGTAACATACTGAAGTGAGTTTGTCAAATACACTCACATCAGACACCCCCTTTCAGAAAATCCATCCACCACAACCCGCCAAACGATTAGACAACATCAAATTAATTTCTCCCACCTGTGCCAATTTCGCATGGTATAATTCCGGCTTTTCAAAGCAATAGCCGTTTATTGTGTGCGCACATAATACATAGATTTCTGAAAATCCAGGGAGGCTTTTGAGTAGAAAGTGACCGGGTCCAGAGTGATTCATCACAGGCTGTGTTGCCCTGCGCTCCGCTCTCGCCAGCTGTGCTTTTTGTGTCTCTATTCATGCATTACACGGGTCAGCCAACGCGTGCACAACGCTCTTTTTACTTGCGCCTTTTCCGTATTCCTCTGTAGAATTGCTGTGTGCGTTTCGGTTGCCAGACGCGCGGTTGTCAGCGGATCAGCTTAAACTTTGCTCAGCGCTCGTGCGGAGGCCCGATAACGACGTGCGCGTATGTTTGCAGCCCCGCGCCTTTTGGAGTCTCCTCTGCCCCGCGGTGCTCGCGCAAATACTCTCTCTCTGTTGTTTGTCCCTTCGCGCGCTCTTGGCAGAGGCGGCGTGTTTGTTCTGTGCGGTGTGAACAAGCAGGGCAACATGCTCGCTGTTTCTGCTCTCAAACAGACAAGCAAGCCACGGAAATCGATGTTCTTGTGATAACTTTGCGCAGAAACAATAAGAGTCTTCACCCCAGGCTACAACTGCCACAGCTTCTCTAGGCCATTCTTGGTTTATTATATGGTATAGAACAACGGGAGTGATAATACAATCACTATATATATATTATTTGATATTATTGCTAATGCTGACAAATGTCATACAGCTTTGCTAGTTTTTGAGCTCACCGGTGCTCATCTCACGGTGCTCAGTTATTAAGTCAGGTTTAAAACACCTTTTTCACTGGCCTTCCCTGCTTTTTAATTTCCTTACCTTGTTATGTCTGTAATTAAGTCTTTCTCTTTTGCTGTTATTGCTTAATCTGGTTATTTGTGAGGGTGTGTTTTATCTTTAGTTAATGCGCAATATACAGCACCTGGTCAGCGTAAACTATGTTTAAATAGGCTGCATAAATCTATTTTACTTACTTGAGGCTAAAGAATTGGTGTCACTCATCTAAGTGTTACTGCTACCATGTCCAATTTATGTGTCAGCTTAGTAAGTGTGTGTCTGTGTGTGAGCGTGCTTGCTTTTCTAAAGTTTATTAATCAAAATGGCATGATGCTTCCAAGAATAGAATACCATTATAATATTTTCTTCAGGAATGTGCCTTATTGGAAGCATATGGATTGTAATTAGTTTGGACTTTACCTTTTTAGAATTTAAACACTGATAACAGAGATTGGACAGTGTCTCCCCCTGCTCATAGGACTCTCTTTCTCTCTCTTTCCCTCTCTCTCTCTTTCTCTTGCTCTCTCTTGCACACACACACACACACACACACACACACACACACACACACACACACACACACATCACACTCACACACACACAGTGAAAGAGAGAGAGAGGCTTCAACCTACAGTAGGCAGTAGGTCTGAAGTTCTTGAGGTATTAACCTTTCTGAAATCCAGCGTTAGTGAGGCTCACGAGAGGCGCTGTCACCTTTGGCATTCACCTGCTCCCGGAAACACTCTGAGAGCTGAGGGGGAGGTGTGTGTGTGTATGTGTGTGCGTGTTTGGTTGGGGCTGTTATGAATATTATAATGGGCTATGGGCACGAAGACCAAGAATGCTCTGCTTTGTGTGTGTGTGTGTGTGTTTTTTTAACTTAACTTTGACTGACATGACGTACATAATACCAAGCCTTCCAAAGCCCATCACTGGCCTGGGTGGAGTCTGGGTGGAACAAGGCTGGGTGGGGTGTGGGGGTTGATTTGGGAAGGGAGAGAAGGGAGATCATAAAGGGAGTGTGACTCGGACTCTTTAGGAGGTACATTGGTGTCAAAGCTTTGGCAGCTCCTTGGCTCTTTCAAACAAGTCATTAACCCTTCTCCTTCCACACATTAAATGAGGCCCTTTCCTTCCTCTTCTCCCGTCTTTATTTCCCTCATCCGAATGAATCCTCTGATGATGGGAGCCCAATCAGCGGCTGTAATTGGTGCAATGACAGAGAGAGAGAGAGAGTGAGATGGATGACAGGGTATGGGATGGAGGGATAATGGTGTTAGATTCAGAGAGGAGGTTATTCACACAGTGACAGGGTTAAAGGAACCAGTCAGATGGGTAAAGGAGAGGGCCTTGTGGGGAAGAGGCAAAGGGGTGGTGCAGATATCAAAATAATCATAAAGAGATTCAGAGGTTAGGATAAGACATCAGAAGCTTCAGGGGACAGCGGAGGACTGATCAACTCCAGTGTGTCCAGTGAGATTTGTTGTCGTGCTGCGTGTATGATTACAAACCTCCATCATACACATTAAGATGCCTGCAATCATATAGACAACCATGAAGCCAATCACACAGAGGCACCTCTAAATGATCATCTATGCACTGATCACTGCATCACTGATTTCTGCCATCTGCATAAATGCCTCTATTTAAACTCCACAACCCCTTGTCTAAGACAACTACACTATGCTAAAGTCAAAATTTTCATGTCATGTCTGTGATTGCGTCTGTCATCTTTGACACGCAATCCACTTTACCCCTGTTGCTGACTCCTCACATTTGGACATCGCCTCCTTCTGGGACCTCTCACTTCCTCTCCACCTGCATCTTCATCTCATGGTTCAGTATGGAATTTCACCTTCTCACACCACAGACATGACACTTGACCTTTGCGGCGAGAAAAAAAAAAGGGGGAATATTTCTTGGCAAGATTCATCCAAAGGTTGCCCGAGTTGCTGTCTAGCTGACTCTAGCTCCTAGCTCTTTTTAACAAGTGCAGATTACTATAGCTGCAGGAAACAGTAGAAATAGCTTGATTGAGCCTTTGGTATGGTGAAGTTGATTGACTGGTGGACCTTCTACGTCTGCCATGCTGATGACATGTAGATTAAACCACTCTTCACCAAAGGCAGACACACACAAGCACTGAACTATTGTAAATGGATGGTTTCACAAGGTGATGTAAAATGTATGTATTTGTTTTTGGTTTGTCTCCATCACTTGATGGATAAAATGGAACATACAGCACCTGCTGACTGAATGCAAGTACATTTGGAATCTCTATTGGAATATTCCTTGAGCTGATTTATTTGTGGAAACTGAGGCAACAGTAGGTTAAAAATAATCAGCCATTCTCAAGGACTGAATTCCAGTGCACACCCTAACCTGAAAACCAGAGCCCTGAAAGATCAGTCAATCCTGAAGCCAATCATGACTTCAGCCAATCAAGAAGATAAATCAGGTAGGTTTGAGGGAGTTTGGAACATTGTGATTCAGCCAGTTTCACTCAGCCTGGCATAGAGGGTTCTGCAGCAGAGGCTCATGGCAATGTGTCCTACCTGGCATATTGGGCACTGCAGCACAGGTTCAGTGGAATGTGTCCTACCTGGCATAGAGTGCACTATAGCAGAGGATCATGGGAATGTGTCCTACTTGACATAGAGGGCTTTACAGCAGAGGCTCATAGGAATGTGTCCCACATGATCAGGTGCAGTGAAAGAAGGATTGGTAAAGGCTGCATTGTTGTGATTCACCCAAATACAAGAGGCCAGAGGCAGTAAAAATCTTTAGTTGAAAGAGATTAGATCAGATTTAAGGACTGAAACCTAAGAAAAAAATAACAGAAAAAAACCCCGAAATAACTAAATGTTACTTTAAATTCAAATATATTTGGTATCTCATCACTTTAAAATGTTGAAAACAATGATAGCTACTGATAGCTTTCTGTTTCAGCAGGAAATGAAATCCCCAACAATGGCAAACAAAGC
>JAIFZK010000015.1:9950000-9952500 GCA_027481765.1 Tenualosa thibaudeaui | reverse complement strand
ATTGATGTTTTCTGTGAGTCTTAGCCTGGCAGGTCATGCAAAATACAACAGAACACAGTAAGGAGACTGTAAGGAGGAGACTGTGAGGAGAGACTGTGAAGAGAGAGACTGTGAGGAGAGAGTTTTCCTTCAGTTCTCTGGCAGGAGTGAATCTTGGGTAATGGAGTTTATTGTTGGTCTTTTTTTTAAGTGGTGTTGGTGTAGTTTGGATAAGACTTGTCACAAAGGCAAAATACAGTCAGTGACACTAATAAGCGTAAAATGGTATTTAAAATAGGCGCTGATCCATGAAGGTTAGCTGAACGTCAAAAGGCCAATATTAGTAGCTTGAGCGGTGTTCATTAGAAAATTAACCCCCACTTAAAATAAATGCATCCAACTTCTCACATCACTTGCCACTGAGAGAAAGAAGGAGAGAGACAGAGAGAAAGAAAGATAGGGGTCCTGTTTCATAAATGTCCTTAAGACCAGTGACCTGTCACTGACTTCACTAATAGTTGAATGCATTAAATCCTCACTCATCATTGGTTTCAGTGTGTAAGGATCTAGCCCCTGGGCACTGGAGTGACAGGTCCACACAATGGTTGACAGATCCAACTCTGTCTAGCACGCTGCTTAATGTGCAACACACAGCATTCTACTAGGGCAACGGACACCGAGTTATGCCATCAAACACAATGAACTGTAGACAAAATATTTTTACCAAGCACTGAGTTGAGCAATTCTGACACACAAGGCCATTGCTGAATACTGCATGAAGAAGGTATGCCTACACAGTAAACATATGATCGGTACAAGCCCAGGGGACCCAGTGAGCCATCAGGGCCACACTGCCACCCACCCCCCACACTCTTGTGGCCCCTAAAAAAGCCTTTAGCCCCAGGCAAGCTGCCGCAGAACCTCTGAAACCAGCAAATGCTGGAGGAACCACATCTGTTGTGGCACTGTACCACAGGTCAGGCAAGCAGTCTGAGTCCAGGCAAGCAGTGAGCAGAGGCCCGAAACAGAGGGGTCACATAGACCATGGTTAAATCTGGCTGGGGGTTAGGTTTCATTGATAAAATTTGAAATAAACCTAATGAAATGTAGTGATGCATTAGGCCTTGGCCCAAAATAATGATATACATCAGACTGTTATTAGGCATAGTTGCAAAATATGATTTGGAGAAATAACAGACTATATTTCTGCAAATGGCTACAACTAACATTAATCTGTGTGCTGGTCATCCACATAAAATCTGTCCTGTCTCTCACCAAGATGAGCGCAGTTCACTGTTGTTTAAATACCTCACTTTAACAGCACTTTTTTTCTATAAACGTGTTAACTTTGACAGCTCTAGTATTTGTTTGAAGTTCAAATGTCTGATTCTTAACTATTATAGAGAAGTTATTACCGTTACCAAATGTCTGTGTAAATATTGTCTGATAAATGTGCTGTTAATGAGACTTTAGTGAAAATGGGATCTTCAACTATTAAAAATAATTCACAAGGATACTGTAGGGCAAACACTTGATGTGCTTATGATTTCACCATACTGCTTGTGCGACATTATTCTAATAAGCTTAACAGCCTTTAGATCAGATAATCATATATGTGTGTGAGATCTTGCTAATGTTAACACTGTGACCCAGAGAGGAGAGGAGAGGAGAGGAGAGGAGAGGAGAGGAGAGGAGAGGAGAGGAGAGGAGTGGGAACCTCCTCATCACTGTCAGCCTTGTTGTTTTCCTCTAGACGGCAATTTTGTTTTCCTGCCGAACAGCTTGCCATGAAAGATTTAGAGGATGCAAAGTAACTAATGCACTCTCTCAGTCTGGTCCTGGGCCAATGAAAAATTAACATTAGAAATAATTAATTTTGATTGGTGCCTAAAGTAGTAAAAACTTGTGTTGTGGCGCATCCCTAATTCATGCCCATGCAAATTCCTCTTTCACTTACACCCAGAGAAACACCGCTCTGTGTACTATAAATTCTGGAAGACTTTTAACTTATGTTCCGGCATGTAGTCATTACGATATGCTCCTCTGCACATTGCTGTGTTGAAATTTTAATTGTTTTTATTTTCAATTTCTTCCCTTCAGCATTTGCTATGCATATAACCAGAGGTAAACATGCATTCTTAGCAGTGTTTCATTTTGTAACTATTAATCCTTACCTTTGTTTCTGGCGTGTAACACCACGGTGAACATCCTTTTTCTGTTCCTCTCTTTACAGCACTCATTGTTCTTGTAATGCCAGCAAAAGTCCCCCTCTGCCCTGTTGTGTTGTCTGTGTGCACGTAATGTTTTTCTGTGTGTGTGTCATTGTCAGAGACTAGCCTCACCTTCAGGGCAGGAAATCTGTCTGTGTGTGTGTGCGTTTGTGAAAAGTCAAGTGTTTGTAGGAATCTATCTTAACAACATCTATACAACACAATTATGCCATCTTTAATTTGCTAGGAAACTGCAGCAAAGACATAGCCAGAATAGACCAATGGCAGCTTTCCATTTACACCATGATCAC
>JAIFZK010000015.1:9900000-9945000 GCA_027481765.1 Tenualosa thibaudeaui | reverse complement strand
TATAAGTGTAGCATATGTAAGTGAGGATTTATGTCTGTGTTCTGTGTTTCCCCCAACATGGGCATCAACTCATTTGAGTGAAAGAGGCCAGCGTAACTAATCCCATTAAAAATGCATCCCCGCTGTTTAAAGTAATGTATGTGCTTGCAGCCCAACAATCAGGCATTAAATTATAATGCCACCCGTGTCACTCGTGCACTAATAGTCACATTCCTCCAACAAACAAGCTGCTTACAAGAAATACTCTGCCTAGATGAGCACCCATAACCCACCATGAAACAAGCAGCGAAGAGAAATAAAACTGGAGTGAATATCACATACTCAAACATGTGTTGCGGTCCAGATACGTTGGAAATACCCAACACTGTTACCCAAATCACACACACACACACACACACACACACACACACACACACACTAACCAGATGAAAACATGAGGGAATGCACTTTGACTTCAGATTGAGCTCCCCATCACATCCCTACCCTCTGGTACAAGAATGAATTAAAGCCAAAGTCAGACGTAATGAATGACTTTCCCATATGCATCTACGGAATAATTAAGTATTCACAGGTGAGAATGGCAGATAGTAGCAGCTCTTTTCCAGGACCAATCCAATGAGAGGTGATGGTATCAAGCCTACTTCCCACCCCTTTCTAGTGGCTTCACACCGAGTCCTTTGGTTATCAAATTATCAACAAAATTTGTCCAACCTTCCTTTTGTAAGCGACATGTGGGGGAGGAGGAAAAAAAAGAAAAAAAAAAACTTTAATTATCCAAGCTCATGGTGTGACAGGTCATTAATAAAGCCTAGTTATCTGCTAACGGAGGCCAGGGAAGCCTTTGGCCTATCTGGTCCATCTCATAAAATATTTGTAGGAAATTCTAGAAAATAATTCAAGATGTTATCCTGCTGTATATTCAAAATGTTTCTGCATGATATTCATTGTGAGGCAAAGGGGTGGAAAAGACCTCTGTGTAAATATGTGCATATGTGTGTGTGTGTGTGTGTGTGTGTGTGTGTGTGTGTGTGTGTGTGTGTGTGTGTGTGTGTGTGTGTGTGTGTGTGCGTCTGTTTGCCTGCACTCGTGCCTGTGAGTTCCTCAGGACAAATGTGCTGGAATTACGCTGTGCCTGGCTTCATAAACAGTGATGGATCCCACCAACCTTCGAATGCAGATAAGCACAGAGTCCCGGGCCGCCTCAGTTCCACTAAATGTATATTTAAAGGCCTGTAAGTTATATATGCATTACTTATGCGGCTACAACATACATCACTGCCAGAGTTGGAAAAATGAATAGTCAATACTAATGTACTGGGCTGGTAAAAGGACTGGGAGCATGCATGTATTACTCTTCGGTGTGGTGGCTTGGAGACTAGAGGTAATAGAGACTTCATTTCCTCCAGGCTGACCCGCAACCCTGAGACGAGTGTCTGCTGTGGACATAGAGATATGGGGGGTCGGGGCTCTGCTGCTGGGATACATGGGAGTTCAGAGAAACTGGGCTGTGTATTCTGAGCTATGTGTGTTTGTATGTATGTGTGATACTCCTTACAACATACAACACAATGATACTCAATACCAAAAGGGAAAAGTATCAGAATGAAAATGAAAAGAGATGTCAATAACTATTAATAACCTATTAATAAATTAAAATTTCAGTTACAAATGAACAAACACAGTGCAATATCTCCATGACATGTACAACATCCTGTGCCTCATTTAAGTCTCTGCTGTTCGTGCCTCAACTGAAAAACAGGACACCATGACTTGACTAAACTTCCTAAGATGCCAGTGGCCAAAGGCTTGAGGCCTGCTCATCACCTTAGAGCTTAGCTTGTGTCACACACTCTGACTGAGTGTCTGCTTGTCTCAATGAATCCAAAAACTAGCACTCAGTTATGGGGGCCTGTGATATGAAGTACATACATGAAGACCTCGTCCAAATACGCCACTCATGTAAATGTGTTGTCTGTACATAAATGAAGTCATCCAAATACTCCATTGATAAATCAGTGATAATGCATATTGCAAAGGAATATTTATGAATAGGACCACTATAGCCTCTCACACACAAAAAAGCATGTTCACATTTAGACACATACAACGCACACACACACACACACACACACACACACACACACACACACACACACACACACGCACACACACATACACATACACACACACACCCATCATACATGTTACAAGTGTATCACTTCCTTCTCATGAATGCATCAGTAAGGCCTTTATTGGCTGCTACAGTCTTTCCTGATAATGCATATTCAATTCACATGAAATTGACAGATTAAATTATCCTCACATGCAACTCAATCTGTTTTGTTTGCATGTCTATGTGCATGTATCTGTGTGTATGATGAGTTGATCCAATCCTCTGCTACAGCCAGTGGTAAGTGTGTGTGCGTGTGTGTGTGTGTGTGTGTGTGTGTGTGTGTGTGTGTGTGTGTGTGTGTGTGTGTGTGTAAGGCACGTTTGGAGCTGATAAGAGTGGCCATTATACGTCATTTTAGACAAAGAGGCAAAGGAGGCTTTGGAGACATACTATCAGCTATTAAACAGAGACACTGCCTGCATGCCAGATTGATGATTTGCATTTGCAGGGCCTGAGAGAAAGAGAGAAAGAAAGAGAGTGTGTGTGAGAGAACAAGGAAAGCATTTCTTCCCCTTTCAGTTATATCTAGTCTTCCTTTACTCTCTCTCTCTCTCTCTCTCTCTATCTCAAGCAAATGAATGCACAGCCAGCCTTGTCTCCCTTTGTCTTGTGGGCTGTGTAATCAGGGGGAAGTGGACAGTATTGAATCCCTTGTGTCAGGGCCCCAGACTTGTAAGTGCTTCCCAGATACAAGGCAAAAACACATAGGATTCACAAGAGCGACTGAGGACAACATCCAGCCTGGGACTTGGAAGCCAAACAGAAATCTATCAAGGAACAGCTCAATTTATTTGCTCATTGTTCTCTTGACTCCAGGCTCCTGTGGCTGCTTCTGGGGCCATTTTGAGTCTTTTGAGCATTTTAACTGTTAATAAACAGACCACATCACATAAAAACATTTGATAAGATCTATTATTAAAGAGTGACGTAATGATAGGAGTAGTAAGGCAACTCCTCTCCTATAAAAATATCTCCAAATAAGGACATTTTTGTAGTTGCTGTTGACATATTAATAGTCTTCAACACCATGCATTACAAATTCAGAATACAGTATATGGTTGTCATTTTCAAAAAAACATGGAGTATATTGCATTATATCACATTGATCCATAGATATTTTTATCCATATAAACATGACAATAGAATATCACTTTACATAGTAATAAAAACATAACCTTTTCACAGTACTAAAGTTATGAAATGCTGTGTTGCCATCAGCTATCTGTACGTCTTGGTCTACAGGTATTGGCACATTTGTCTTAAATGTGTTTATAAATGTTAAGCATTTTGTTTTTTACACACTCAAAACACAGAGACACACTCATTTTCTGTAAAAATCCAAACTTAACCCCATGCCGCAAGAAGGCTTCTATATCAATCCATGCTTCTTCTTCAGGATGCCCAGTGTCATCTTGCTTTCTTCACATGTCTGCTCCTGATGTTAATCTGTGTTCTGGTCCAGGTCTGGTCCCAACCCACTGCTTAACATGACATGACATCTTGTCATAGCTCATCCACAGGTTTGTGCTGCCATCTCTTAAAGGGGGGGCCACTGAGCCAGGGGTCAGGGCTGTCATCTTTTAAAGGTGAGGTCTGTGACCCAATGGACATGTTAGATCTGCAGTTTAAACAAACAGCAAACACAATGTCTAGTGAGGCCCGTTGTCAACTGTGGACAACTAAATGATATATGCACATGTACAGCATGCATTTCTATCATAACTAAAAACACTTACATCTCATATTCATAACTTATATATTTCAACTGATTTCTGAAAAAAAGTCACAGAACATCTCAAATACCATTTAGAATATAACCCAAGTTGAAAATTTAGCTTGGAAGCAAGAAGTCCAAATTTCAGCACTGACAGTGATGCCATATTTTATTCCTTTATTTATTTCACCTCCTTTCAGGGGAGTAATCAGCTTTCAGGCACGGGCGAACCTACATCAGCGAAATTACATTGTGGGAGAGAGACAAGTGCTGCTCTTCTGAAGTGGTGTAAGGTTTCCTTGACTGTGGGCTCGCCTTTGATGCCTGTCTGATATGCCTCTCGTGTGTGTGTGAGTGTGTGTGTGTGTGTGTGTGTGTGTGTGTGTGTGTGTGTGTTGTGTGTAAGGTATTTTATCTTAGAATTGCTCTGGTTTCCTCCTCATGTTCCCCCAGCAGAGAACAAGCATCAATAGAGCTCCCCCACATGGTAATTGATAGTATTACACCTTGATATTGCAATTTTAGAAAACAAAGACTACATTTTTGAACAATAAATATTTTCCAATGGGCTGAACCAATGATGATTTTTCTTCTAGTTTGTTTTAATCCATTACCGTACATGGACTGTGAATCATTTACAGAGTGTTTGTGTGTGTTGAGTGTGTCTGTGTGTGCCATGGTGTCACAGAGGCAGGGCTCAAGAGAGGATGGCAGTTTCAGCTCTTTGATATCACCATCATCACTTCCTTTGGCTTGGAATACCACACACACACACACACACACACTCATAGGTGGTGTCTGTACAAAGAGTTCTCAGCTGAAAAGAGATACTTGTCCACCATAGTGACAGACAAGGACAAAGCAGAGGACATCTGTGGATACATGCAGCAATCATCACTCCACACAGTCACAGATATCATCAAATACTCCTAAATCCAATCAAATCCTGAAATGTTTGATGTGGTTTTACCTTGCATGCATTTGTGTATGTACTATAGTATATGTGTATGTGGGTATGAGTAAGATCATGGTCATACACCCTGATCCAGGAACATCCAGGCACTTTTTTATTCTTATTGGCTTAAAGGCACACAGACAACATTTTTAGGTTAATGGCTCATTACAGGGTGAATGAGGGCATCTTTCTGATGCCGTTAGCATGGATTTCATGGTTATTACACTTGAAGGATCTTAAATAGTGAGGCGGCGAAAACAAAACTGAAACTGAATGACACCGTTGTGTTTATTACCGGCTTGTCAGTCAAGGTAACGCTGCAAAAATGAAAATGGTTCCTATTCCTTGGTTGCAAACAAATTAACATGGATTGGTGAGAATGTACAATGTTGTTGTACATTGTTGTTACTGAGGTAAATACTTGCAGTCTTGTCTAGCATGCCTTTAAGACAAAGTTTTTATTATTATTATTATTATTTGCATAGCCAACCAGGTGATATCTTTGAATCTGCATATGTTTGTTTTTTTTACTGTATTTATTTTTACATATTAACATAAACCCAATTGCAGTCTGACTTAAAATACTTATAATACACAATTTAAACTCATAATTATAATAAAAACATAACATAATTTATGAATATTTGTGAAAAATTGAGATATCTGCAGGGGGAAAGGGGGAATATCAGGTGAACATGTCATAATTCTTGGTTGACAAATGTCCAGGATACATCAGCACATTAAAGCAACATACATTTCCATCCTCACTGCTCACAAATAGTGTGGTGTGGTGTGGGCCAGATGTGGCCCAGAACCAGCTGTACAGCAAGGACCGGTCAGAGAGCGGTTGAGAGTCAGAGGTCGAGAGAGCTGAAAGCTGACCTAAGGTGCAGGGGTTCCTCTTCCCCTGGTGTCACCACACCGCCCTTCATTCTCATTGTTTGTCCTTTCATGTCCGACAGAGGGAACAGCTTCAGAGACATGAGAATCAGTGATCCTAACAGGTGCTACTGAGAGCGCCCATTGTGAACTTTGTGTGTGTGTGTTTCTGTTTTGTGTGTGAATGTAAGAGTACATATGCCTTTGTGTAGACTTATAAGGTGTTCATCTGTGTGTGTGTGTGTGAGTGTGTGTGTGTGTGTGTGTGTGTATATGTGTGTTTGTATATGTATATGTGTGTGAGAGTGCATGAAACATGCATATTTTAGAGTGTGTGTGAGTGTATGAGTGTATGAGTGTGTGTGTGTGTGTGTGTGTGTGTGTGTGTGTGTTGTGTCAAGTTCTTCTCCTTTCCCTGGAGTATCCAGTGTGTCTCATCCTCTCACACCTCTCTGCTTCAAACACACTCAACAGGAAATGTGCTCTTCCGATTCAGCCACACGAAAGGAGCCTTGTGTTATGAGCCTGCATCAAAGCACAGAGCCTCTGATCCCGTGAGACAGGGCTGATCGCAACGCTCACCTGTGTCTGAGCCATCGCTCAGCGCCCCCCTCTGGACACCTGGAGACATGGGAGGGGGGTTGGTGACGAGCAATGCTCAGGTGTTTCTTGGGGCCGTGTCGAGTTTCAGAAGGGCAGGTGCTCAGGGAGCCAACGAGGGCTGAAAGATAGGCATGAGAGAGGACAGCCAAACGCTTGTGTTCCGCACAAAGATCAGTCCTGTTCTACATGCACCTTGCGATGGCAACACGGAAGTTTCAGTTACTACATGACACACCCCCTACACAGAGACAGACACACACACACACACACACACACACACACACATACACAAACCACTCCACATACACACACACACACATACAAAAAAACACTCCCCAGACACACACACACACACTTGCAAACCACTCCACACAAACACACACACACATGCAAACCACTCCACACACACATATACACACCCCTCCACACCTTTACCACTCTTCCCCAAACCCCCAGCCAGGACAGAGGATGATCAAGGTGCTCCTCTGAGCTGAACTCACCTGAGGACAGGTAACACCTGTCACGGACACGCCCACCTGCACTTGGATTTCATACCAACATGAGATAGAGGAAAAATGTGGACAAATTCAGTCTAGTCTTAATCTGCCTACTACGACAAAATTTCCAAGACTGATAAACAGTCATCTGCCAGAAAAAAATATGATTTTGTGTGTCTGCACATCAATTTCAAAATTCAAAAGAATGTTTGAAGAGTGAAGTAGACTGGAATGAATTAGACTTACTGTACGATCAGTGAAGTTTGACCTCAAAGAAAAGATAAACAGATTAAACTCGCTCTAATACTGTTTCACATTCTGACATTAATCCAGATGTCTGTAACCTGTAAGCAAAGTATGAGAAAAGAAAGATACCCCATCATTCATGACTGGCTTTTATCCAAGAGGATGAGGGTCATTGGTGAGACAATAAAGAAAGAGGTGGAAGAACAGTATGGTCAAACAACTGACCAAGAGGCTTTCCATTACTGCCTATATGGCACACCCTCACCCTCGTGCTGTTCCTCTATTCCTAGCATCTCCACACTGCATACATTTTAATTTCAGCTTCTTTTTTCACACATTCTTAATGGTCTACATCTGATGAAGTAAAATTCAGAACAGGATAGCAGAGTCTCTCTATAAGGGGGACCTGGGCTTGTGCCTATGACTATGGCCCATAAATGCGTCTATCAGCAGAGCAGCACTGCAGATTTCCTACAGCAAACATTATGCTGACATTGGTGTGGGGCCGTGTTTTTTACATGCTGCAGCGCTGATGGACAGCAAGAGCCAGAGCTGGTCCAACACGTCTGCCTGTCACAGGACCTGTTTGGCCCCCAAGGGCACAGCATACGCTCAACACTATTCTAGCCTCGCGTGCGTACATGCACAAAACCTCACTCACAGACATGGTGACATTACACAAACACATCCATCACTGCTATAACACACACAAACACAGAGAGAGAGAGAGGGAGAGAGAGAGTGTGTGTTTGTGCACAGCATACACAGCTCTTCAAGGAGGATACTGGTCCAAAACATTTTGGGTCGAAAACAAATGAAATACTTTGAATGAAATTAATTACATAAATCTGTAGATATGTATTGGGCTATAACTGCAAAATCTACTTCAGCCGTGCATTGAATCTATGTGGGTCCTTGTTGGGTAATAAAGGTTGCCTACTGTTCACAATATTGAGGTTCATGTTTATGGGCTAATTAAGTGTAAACAATGAACTGAATAGTTTCTGAATGGACAATTAAAGGACCTACTATTGATAACGAGTATTAATTTGCCTGTCTGGCCCTGTTGCACAGTACCTCCATTCAATTTAATTTCACTGAGAGACTAGTCTGGCCTCTCTCAATGCAACAACATATCCAGCAAGCTCTCAAAAAGAGTGGACCAGTCATTAGCAAGAGGGGATGGTGTTCATTTCAAAATCAAAAGTGGCAGCAATGGACTGAACCAAACAGTGGAAACAATGGTCCCAAGTTATAACAGTATAACAAATTATTATATATTTGCTTTTATCAACAAATTATATAATAATTATTACATTTTGTAATTATATAAAAATTATTACATTTTGTAATATTACACTTTATTTTGTCTGTGTTAACAAGTCTTTATCAAGTTGTCCATTGGGTGTGGAAGGTGCACCATTCTCCCCACTTATTAAAAAACAAGCCAAAAAAAAACAACAAAAAAAAAAAAAGTGCAGTCTCTCTGCCCACTCTGCCCTTCCCTTCTTTGGACACATACCAGGGGGTGTCATGATTTATGGTATCCCAGAAACAGACTACAAAAAGACATAAAACAACCATTTTACACAGAGTACGATGTTTCTGTGTTCCATTGTGGTATTACAGGCCATTGGTTGTTCACATTTGATGTTCAGAGGGTAACAATGTGCAAAGAACGCAACCTTTTACACCACTCAATGGACATAGCATTTCCCAAAGTGAGAATAAAAAAATAAACAAATATAACATAAAATAAACCAGACCAGATGAAAGAAAATAAACTCTAGACTGCTCATCAGTATTTTGTTAACCTCTCATAACCATACAGTGCACACACTGTAAGACCAGTGGATATTATACCGACAGCTGTGTTTGTGGAGCAGGGATGTCAGAGAAAACAAAATGTTTCTTGTGTACAAAATCTCAATGTTTCATTCCTGCAAATGTCATGTGGATCGATAAAACAGCTCCATTACTGATCTAATCAGTGGTGTTGAACCACTTGTTCCAATGCGCCGTGCCCCAGGCTATAATGGAATTGGACAAGAGCTGGGAAATTGTGTCTGGACCAGGTACAAGTGTAAGGGGATTGTTTACGCCGTGTCTTTAAATTGCATTTCTTACCTTTTAATTCAGCTGAGAGGAGGAAACACACACACGCACAGGCACTGACAAAGACACACACACACACAGTCACACACAAACAAACGCGCACACACACACACACACACACACACACACACACACACACACACATAGAGTAGACATCTACACCCCACACATGAATGTACATACTGTGCACTCACCTCTCCACACACATACACACACACAGAAATATAACCCTTCTTCCGTGACCTCTCCGTTTCCTCACCTGCCAAATGAAAATGTCGTGACCTGATGACATCACCCTGTGGGTAGCTTTGACAGTGCCCCCCTTGGAGGGAATTCTGGGAGAGCCGGAGAGGTACTCTGGAACAGGTGACGCTGCATCGCTGTGACAACTCCTGACACATTACAATTACACACACGGGAGAGGAAACATGGCTCTGAGCAAATGAAGTGTATTCAGAATGTGAGATGTGTGCTATTATATCAACTGACAAACACACAAACACTCACACACACACACACACACACACACACACACACCCATACATTTTTGCATTTTAAGGTTCAGTAAAAAACAGGAGACAAAGCAAGGCATTGACCCAGTCAGAAGAAGGGGAGACTTATCCCAACAATTTCAAACAGCCAGAAAAAGGAATTCCGGTAAACAGCTAAAGAACTGTATAGTAACACTTGGCTATACTATGCATCTGTCATGTCTACTCCATACTATACTGTCATATAATATACTATACTTTACCTGTACTAATAAATAATATAACCATATTTTAGGTCTGCGATACTATTTTATTATACAGCTCTCCAGAATGCTGTGGGAGGTTCTATTCACTTTGACATTCACATTCCATTCAATTATTTCATTTTACAACTCTAATGCACAATAACCTGTATATTTTTGGGCTCATGAGAACATCCAGGCATATGTAATTTAATTAATTAGCACTCAATTTAACTTGCGTTACAAAAGCACAATAGCAAGAACTCATTCGATTCAAACAACATTTTGGGGAGATTTAGAGCCAGTCTATTGTGCCAACCATACAGGCCTGATACAATCACCCTGAAGATCCAGCAGTTAGAGAGAGACTAGTATGGCAGAAATCACACACCTCTTGCCTTCTTTCAGATGGGGCAGAGTGAAGTAATAGGAGTGGGGTGGCACTGGAAATAGGTGGCACTTCTTGTAGGCCTTTGGACTTTACAGCATACAGTGTATGGTACAGACTGCAGCAGCTGCACCACAGTGCCTTCAGTTATGAACATTTTTGTAAATGTTTGCTATGGGTTGATAGCTTAATAATACTTGCGTGTTATGTAATACTGTCCAGAACTGCACAGTTTACCCCTTTTTTATGTACCAGAAGAAATGCCACTTTCATTGGCATTCATCCATGTCCCTGCACTAGGTCTATAGAACTACAGCAAACATCCTAATAGAGCACTGACATCTGACATGTGGCATCACGCAAGACATGATTACATTATCATTTCATACAGTATAACATCCATTTGTGTTTATGGTTCATATCTTCAAATAAATGAAGAGTAAGATACAGATGGTTACACTGCTGGATGGAAAAACCCTGTTTGAGAGGAAACGTTTCAATGAGAACATCATGAACCCATGAGGGGACCTGAAACAAACAAAAATATACAGCTTCACTTTGATAAATATAATGAATACTTTAAAAGTATAATCAACGTAAACTTGTAGATTTGTTTGGAGGAACTATTTGCAATGTTTCTGATTTAATGCAGATGACCAGAAAAACATTTCAGAAATAAATACAATGCAATGCATTAAATGGCCACTAGATGGAAGTGTCATACATTTAAATTATGACGGCTGGCTCTCCAATGTCAGCACCCTTACAAATGCTACAGGAAATAAAACTGCAAAAGTGTATATATAAGCAATGTAAGCAGGTCAGACAAGAACACACACACACACACACATGCACACACCAAAGAAGAGCAAGTAGGCTACTTGTGACTAGAGGCTGTTATTGGCATCAGATGGTTGGAAGATAGTTGAGAAAGTTTACACTGGGGGGGTGGGGGGGCAATACACTGCATAGACTCAATCCAAAAATAAATCTTCTCTTGCTCCTGACTACCAAGGACCATAGCAGAGGTCATTAGAAGCATTGAGGTGGATCCAGGCATGACTCCTTGGCTATATTTCCAGGTAAAGTATAGTATATTAAAGATACTAGACTCACCTGTTTCTTACCCTACCCACTTTAACTCTAATATTGTTGTCTTTCACAATTTCAGCTCTAAAGCAGATGGGTGTGCTTTGAGATTATAACACAAACATAACACGCTGAATAAATTCTAACAGCTTGCCTACATGTAATAATAACTCCATAACTGCAAATAAACCCATCACTAAAAATAGCACTTAATTACAATGTTATCAGAATGGACTTTACTTTTGATTTCAAATGGACATTATTGGGGAGTAAGGCTATGGTAACGATGCTGATTTAGACTTTGCCACATTAAGATACATAGAAGACATTCGAGAGAGGCGACATTTAGTGTAATTTGGCTACATTTAATGCACATACAATATAAATATAAATATACATAAAGTGTGTTGGACAACAGACACTAAGTTACGTCATGTTTTGTTGATCAGTAGTCTGACTGCTTGAGGGGAGAAGCTCTTCTAGAGACCTTTTCCCTGATGGAATTAGTGTGAACAGTCCATGGGACGGGTGTGTTGAGTCTTTAAATTGGTTTGCTCTTGAGTGGAGGAGTTAGTGGCTTTATTACCTGTGGCCAGGGAATCAGTCCAAGCAGAGTCTCTGAGGTGAGAGGGTAATGTTGCTTTGTTATTACAGCCTTAGATTTTGGTTTGCCCCTTTGTCAGGTACTGATGGATGTGGTCTGTTTTGCAATTGCTCTTTGGGGAATAGGGTGCTGCTCCAATATGTCTAATTCCACAGGTATTGAGGAAATAATTGCAGACAATTTGTTGCCAATCTTTTCAGTCCAGTCTAGGGACTATCTCGATCTTGCCAAGGTTTTCAATAGATTTTCAATCTGTAATCACAATTTTTGAGGACATTTCTGATAACACTACTCTAATGGGCTGATTTTCTTTGCTTTTTGTCAGTTTTGTTTTTTGAATGTGGATGTGGTGCCTTCTCAGGTGCTCCCATGTCCAAATTCATCTATCCTTGTATTCTGAATCATGTTGTTTGCAATGTATATAATGTCTCGTATTTTAAAACTCTGTCCCGTTGATCTATATCTCTTACCTGCATACCGCTCTGTCTTTTACATTTATGTTTTTATCCAAAGCGACTTCTAACTCGTCAACTATCAAGTGTTCAGGGCCAGTCAGTGCCTTGCTAAAGGGCACAACGGTGGCAGCTGGCATTCGAACCCACAACTTTTCAGGCTACTTGCACGCTATCCAGGTTCCTTAACCACTAGGCTACAACCGCCTGGTAGGAAGCTACTATGTCCACTTCTTCCTTCTCATTTGCTTCCTCGGAAGGCTCTATTTTGCCATTGCTCTTCAGGTAATGGGACATTGCCTTTGTTTGATTTCACAGCTTTTGAGGTAATCTTTGGCCATAAATTGTGTGCCATTTTCTCTGCTGTGTTTTGTTTCTGGAATATGGATGCCGTGTGTCCGCAGGAGCCTCCATGTTCAAGTTCGAGTATCCTTGTATTTTGTAATGTATGCCATGACTCCTGTTTTAAAACTGTGTTCCTTTGATCCATGTTTCTTATCTGAATGCATTTTTAATAGTGTACGAAATGACAGACTTTGACTGACAAATATAGTCTTGAAAACATAGTGCAGGTGTTTTTAAATTTCAAGTTGATTATCATTTAGCCTACTCATACAGTGAGTAAACATCCCGGTACAAATATGGCTCTCACTTGATGGCGATACACAACAAATGAGTGGTTATGAATTTGTTTTTATGTGACTTTGTGACCTACATACCAGATAAATTTTATTCTCCTGGACTCAATGGTTGGGGAGTAACTTCAATGTTTTGCCTACTGTGGGGCCAGTACGAGGAGAAGTGGTCCCCGGGGGTAAGTTATGAGCCTAGTGGGGCAGTATTCCCACCAAGTTTCATAAGACCCCGTGGTTAACGGTTGGTTGACGGAAATTTACCTACAATTTACCTTGGGTCTCTCAATAGGTGGCGCTCATCCCTCAAGACTGGATGAGGGCTCGATGGATGTGGCATTTTGAGACCTATCGATCACAAAAATCTTGTCAGCCAGGGTGCAATGCAGTGGAAACCGTGTCTGTTGTTTGTCTGTCAGTGGGGGTGTGGCTTGGTGGTTAGCCCTAATAGTCCTTCTCTGAAGGGAGGAAAGACAAGAGGTTGTGTGCAGGGTGGCTCATGTCCTTCGTAATGCCAAGTGCCCTCTTGCAACAATAGAATAAATGTCCTGACAATAATGTAATAATGTTGCCAAACCAAACCACTACACAGCTTGTCAAAAGGCTTTCTGCTACAGTAGAAGCTGTTGAGTGTTTTTGCAGACATGCCATACATACAGTCCTACATGGTTGGTGAACCAGCCTTTTAATGTGACCTGCAATACATTATAAAGCTATATGTGGTCATGGGTGCTGTTGCCAAGGCATGTAACTTCATGCAGTAGTTAGGGGGGTAAAGAACTGGTGTGGTCCAATGACTATATCATTGGAGCGGTCTGTCAAAGAAAAGAAAATAATTTGTATACAATAGTGTTAAAGAGACCATGACAAAACATTTTGAAATTAAATTACAAAAAGATTTCCTTGCAAAAGAAATTTATTTCACAGAAGGCCTGTACTTATACATTCAATTAGAAGTGTGTTTATGTGTAGAATATAGAATGCAACAGAAGGGAAATATGTGTTCTCGCAGATATAAAAGGCTCTTTATACTAAGTGAATGCAGTGGGCACTTATTTTTTTATTTTCTTTTTTTAAAAACAGGAAATCCTTGGGTGTGTTCAAATGCTTGCAAGAAGAATTTCAAGAGAAACTGCTGGTGCTTTTGTCCAAGTCCAACCAGGTTTGTCACTGTACTAAATAATAATAATTAAAAAAAAAAACTGTACAATCATCAGTACCTAGATTGGTCAGCAGGTGGTTAGGGGAAAGGGTGGGCTACATGGTAGAATAGAGCAGGATAAGAAATATATCGTCATAGATATTAGAGAAACGTTAAATAGCCTACATTAGTAGCCTACGCTACCTGTTTTGTCTCTTAGCCTACAATTCAACTGTTCGTCATGCCCAGAATAAATAAGACTTAATGGGCTAGGCACATTAAGACGTAAAGTCCCAGAAAAGAAAGACATACACCTTGAACTGGCGAGAAATATAGCTTATTAGTTAGGCTTACTTTGGCTTGTAAACTAGTATAACTACACTATAAAACTTATACTTATGCCTAATATCAATCTAGCCTACCGTACTTCACGTACTTCTAAAGAAAGACGTTCATCAAAACGAATGACCATCCTGAACGGAAGGCCTTCTGGGACTTTACGTCTTCTGTGCACAGAACCCAAGACTAGCTTTACAAACCAGACTATAACATCAAAATGTATAGCCTGGCTATGACCAATAAACCGGGCTCAATCCAAGGGGCGGAATTAGCCGTCGTCTTTCAAACTGACTCAGCACGCTAATACGTCCAGGCGACTTTAGGACAGAGCGATGTGATTGGCCCGACTTGGGAGAAGAGCTGCTGAGCAAAACTATTTGCTACTGCTAGCATACATCTAGATTTCTAGTCTACTGGATGATACACAAATGTTTATTTTGTCTGCACAAACGATTCCAACTATTTCCAAGTTATTTGGAGATTGATGTGGAAAATGGCTGATGGCATCACACGTCATATAAATAGAAGCTTAAGAACATATGGCACATTGCTGCACAAATTTTGTGTGCACAAACCATAGGCACAAACTAGGCACAACCATTTTGGACTCAAGTAGATACTAATGGGGTGCTGCGTGACCTTAGGTCACGAGCCTATCTCTAAAACAGTTTAAGCTCAAATGTTTATTTTGATTTCATGAATGTACAGAAACGACCACAAATTATTTAATAAAATGTTTAACGCATGGGATGCCAACTTCACAGGTTATACGCACAGGCATCAGATGGACTAACCAGATTCGACGTTACTCAGCACAGCTCGACACACCCCGACAGCCTGGTGATGTCAAACAGGCCTGACGCATGCGTCCTGTGGGTAAACCAGGCTAGAAGATCCTGGCTGCATCTTTACGACACATCTAACGGGACTACTGTTGCGTGTAAAGCTACCGTCAAATAGCTACATGATCCGCTTAATCCCGAAGCCATCTCTATACCTGAAGAAAAGAAGATAACGTGTAACCTGGGCTCGGCGGGAGGGTACGAAATCCCTTGGGGAAAAAGAGAGTTTGGATAAAGTCGCTTGGAGCTGTTTCCAGCTAAAATCCGTCCCATTCGGCTTCGCAGGGATGAGATTGCCGAACTGCAGACGATGCTCAGTGGCAGGGGATGGGAAGGGGCTGGCTCCCCCCGTCAGAAATCCATTTGTGCATGACTTGAGATTCACACCTCTCCAAAAGGCCCAGGTGAGCAGAAGATAACGTTATGTGAATGCTGCAAACATCTCGCTTCAGGTTGATCAAGTGGGTGTTAGCTAGCATCTCTGTATGAAATGTTGACTGGGAGCCTTGCTTGTAGCACAAGGGTTCAGGGAAACAGTCAGCTAGCATCGCTAAGTTAGCCAGCTAACGTGCTGAGCTAAGCAGTCTAGGCTGTAACTTCATCTGCTCTTAACTGTTCTCCAGAGTAGCGCCCGTGTTAGCCACAATCACGCTCAGTAGATAGTGAGACATGTTGCGCTTAAGCACTCCCTTCACGGTTTCAGGCGCCTAGCTTGCAAATTGTGTTAGCGTGGTTAGCCCATCACACGTGTGGCGACCCTGCGCTCTGATGAGAAACGTTAATGCGTGAATAGTGGTGAATGAGAATGGGATGGATAACGATAGTTATTCCATACGAGCATTTTTTCGAGGTTCCTTGAATATCCGTTTTGATAACGTTAGGCTCTGTGTTGTCTTCCTGTGACTGAGAGGGGGCCTTTAGAACTGAGAAAGGGAACCGTCAAATAGATGAACTCCTTAACTCTAGCGTTATCTGGTAATACCTGGGTAATACGTGCACATAATGTCCATGTCTTCCCTTAGAGCACATTAAATTAGGTATCCTGTGTAGAGCATGAATGATGAGACTATGTACTTGTAGGTGTGATTTGGCTTGTGATAAATAAGAGGCGTGGAAAAAGATGAGATGTCGTTGGTGCTGCTAACGTTAATCAGCTTTGTGAAGGAGGAAAATGCTCACGTTGTAGGAAGCATGTTGACTAGGTACTTAATCTAGCTGTGGAGTGTAACGTAGTTTAACTCAATCTAGTTACTAATTTATCTGCCTGTCCAGCCTTTACTGTAGAGGGTCACTCCGAGGTCCCGCCCATGAATAATTTACATACGACGTGCGAATCATCTGGTTGAGATGTAAGCGCACGTGCCAAATCTGAAAGAGTCCAAAACCCGTCATACGCCTATATATGGAAGCACTGCATGCAGCAAATAGCACTGTATCCTCGATGTCTATGATTCGAGTGCAGTAGGGCATCTCGTTCATTCATTAATTAATTCATACATTCATTCATTCACTCACACACACTTGCCACGTACAGAAACACATTTGCATAGTGTAAGTTGGCATTCACTTGAAGTGAACCCAGTCAGTGCAGAACTTTGGGAAACAGGACCACACTCCCCTATCATACAGGACTTCTACCAGGATAATTGGACATTGATAAAGCAGGGTGTGTGTCAGTGATTAATGTGTGCTTGACCCATGACGTCTGCACTATTGTTGGACATTGTCATGACGGGGTAATAGAATTACTGTAAGCTGCAGGTGGCTATACTCAGCACTGTAACCGTCTGATAATGGTGATTTGGGTAGACCTCTGCTGCTAGGTAATACTTACACTGTGGTTTCCTGTCAGACTCTGTAAGGCGTGCATGCAGATCTTCTAGCCTATGTACTGTGAGAGATGCCGTGTAGCAGATGTGTCTCATGTCTCAAAGTTCTTATCCAGGGGTTTACAACCAATGGTACGTGACCGTGAAGACATTGCTTACCATGCAAAGTTATAACCTAGTTACAGAGTTATTCAGTGCTTCTTTTGGTGCCCCTAGGATGCAGTCAGTTGAAAACCCCTTCTCTATGCCAAATCAAACACAAAATAGTTAGCAGCAGCTAATTCTCATGGTCCTTTGTATCAGGGCCCCTGAGAATCCTTAAATTTCAGATATTATAGGCCTTAAAATGTATTAAACTGCTTAGCATAATTGTAAGAAAGCAAGCGTTAAATTTGATATGGAGCTAAATGATTGATTTTTTTTGTTCAATTTGTCAGACTGTGCAACTTGTACCCATATAACATAGTTGCTAACAAGATATGCATTTTTACATCAAAGTATGCTGGCGCACCTTGGTTACTGAAAGTTACTGGAGATGCTATAGTGAGATGTGGTATTTCTACATTTTTGCTTGAGGCGGGTAATAAGCAGTACTGGCCAAGTTACTTTTAAAAGGTAAAGTTATGGTTGCTAGTTACTTCTCTGAAAATGTAACTCCATTAGTAACGGAGTTACTGATTTCATAAAGGTCAATAGCTACTAAGGAAAGACACTTGCATATCATACATCAGTTATTTGTTATTTTTGCAGAAGTATATTTTCATATTTGGGTAGGAGGGGTTTGTCAGGCATAGGAATTATAACGGTGTGATACTGCTGTGAGTATATGAAAAATACATGATAAAGAATATTTTATTCAATTTCATGTTTTATCCATGTTAATTGTTAATTGCACAGGATGGGTGTGAAATTGAAACACATAGACTGTCCATAGTGCTGAAATGCACAGGGGACAAGTTTGACATATAATACAGCCAGGGCATGGATGGGCTGTGAACAACTGTTATGGACAACAAATATTTTTTGGATGTGGAACGCTGGATAGGGAATTTGTCGATTTCAGAATTACCTTTGGAATCTGTAGGTTCTTCTGTTTATTTTGATATACCATTTGCCATGTTTGAGTAGAGATTGCGATATTGCACCAAAAAGAATAGTGTTAGAGGTGGATGCTTGCTGTATTAATAGCCTATAATTAGATTGAATTGACTTTCTTGCGAGCCGTTAGTAGCAGTGTTCGAAAGTTGAGATCATGCAGTTTCGCTTTGTTTGTGTGAGGTGTGATGAGAACGTAGTGTAGCCCAACAGAAAAGATTGTGTGTGACATACACACTTATGTCAAGCCCATAGGTTAATTATTGTAATGCACTGCATTTTATTGACTCTAGCTGTAACAGCGTGTAAGGATGGATAAAGTAATTAATTAGATTACTCGTCAATGGTAAAACTAACACTGTTAGTAACGCCGTTTGTTTTTAACGCTGTTATTCCCGTCACTGATGATAAGGCAGTGGTGTTCTGTTCGGTTCTACGATTCTACTCAGTTGTCAAATTCTACTTTTGCACAATGTGCCACCAGTGTATGCTCCTGGCAGTTATTGCCCATACTCTTGTGCAGGAATGCACACACATGCACACACACTGCTTTCTTAGAGCTTTCTCCTTTCTTTTTAGGGATGAACTGATCCTCAGTCTGTAGCACAAGCTCCATCATACACAACCTCTGACACATTGCTATGTTTATTTATTTATTTATTTATTTCACTGTGGCAACTGTTACAGGAAGGCCACCCCAGCTAATAGCGGGTGGCTGGTGCCAGAGCCCAGAGATCTGGATAGAGCCCTCAGTAGGCATGGGCATGGACCCAGGGCCGAGCCCTACGCACGGGATGATAGCCAGGAGGATCCTGGCCCTTGTTCTGTTGGCCCTGTGTGTGTGTGTGGTTGAGACAGTGTTTGGTAGTGTTGCTCAGTTTCTGCTGCTGCTACTCCTCAGAGGCTTGGAGGTTGGAGGTGTGGAGGTTTTCTGCAGCGACTCAGGCTGGGTGTTACACACAACCCCACAATATGATGGGCATCACAATACAGAGGCTCAAATCATGTAGCTTATGATTGTTAATGTTATAATAATAATAATGATAACATTGCTTTAGTGCCACTTAAATGTTCCACAGTAAACATGTCCTAAACATAATTCTGCCTTTCTGTATTTCTGTTTAATAGCAACACAAGACAACACCTTCAGATTGATGAAATAAAAAAGATGTTGGCCCAATGAGATCTAAAAAAACTACCGGATTTATAATCCGGTAGTTACTACCAACTTTTATGCTTAAGATGGCCTAAGTTTTCTGTGGTTTTTGTGTGTATATTTCGAACTTTTATGGTTTTGTGTTGATACAGCAACATCTACATCATTATGTATTAGCAAAGTGTAGCATATCCAATCTTGTATATCATTATGCTGATGCGTTTAGCCCAGCCTGAGCTGTGCATGTTTTTGAGGGGTGACATGACAAGACATGTTTGAATTGACTTATTCAGCTGTTGATCTTCAGGTATCTCTCATTCAGCCAGGTACAAACTTAAGCCTAGTATCAAACTTAAGCCTAGTATCAGATGTGTGTATTGCTGGCCAGGTGCCAAGTCCCCCCGATGTTGGCCATGTGTGCGTGACTGCATGGAGACTTTGATGTAGCCTAAATTGGTCATTAAAAAAATTATGCCAGGGATTCTCTGTAGATTGAGATAAAAGAAATGACTAGAATGAGCTAAGCTTCAAGAGGAACTGCTTGATTTTTTTAGAATGGAGTATAGCAGAAGTAAGCTCTTGGTCAGAATACCTGACCACTGTTCTGTAATTAGGTGGCAAAACAGCAAAAACACATCTCTCTAAGGAATTGGGTTGTGGCCAGTGGTTTGTGGCACCAAAAAGTCGAATCGGTGTCGACTCTTCTGTCATGGAATGTAGCCAAGTATTTGTCCTCAGTCTCAAGCAGTGGCCTCAGTGACATAAAGGGCATCGCCGACCTTGGTTATCCTCCAATATTCTCATACTACAGTATAGCCGGTGTAAGTGTTGGGCCATACCAGGGCTAGGTCCAGCCACTAACTTACTGGTGCTACCTGGGAGACCAAGTGCAACAGTGCCTGCTTTGTAGTCCCTGCTGCAGCCAGGGTCGCCTCAGGTCCCGCGTCTCCAGGGCAACAGCTCCACAACCACTGATTATTAGCCCTTAGCCCCTTTGGCAGCTAGGGGCCTCACTTATGCACACTCCCTTATTCTGTTGTCAATTTCTTCATAAGCATCATCAAGAGAAGCCAGTTCCGAAACTCAGGTGAAGGAAAACCCCAGAGCTGACTTTCAGTGTTAGGAGAGAAGAACACGAACAGCAGTGTGCACTGTGTGTTGCAGTTAGTATGTGATGGGATTTAGGCCGTGGTGTGCAGCCGTGAGTTTATGACCTAGGAAGTAGTCGGAGTGGGTATGTGATCTGTATGACCTGGAGGAATAGTGACATCAAAGATACTTTAGGTTTATCAACCGTCTCTGGTGATATGTACCCTGGGCTAGGAGATAGTTGGCAGTAGTGGCTTTGTATATGACATCACGTAAGGCATAGGTAAGCTAGACTGGGCATGTATCTTGGGCCAGGAGATGATGAGCAGGTGTGGATATATATGTGACTGAGGCTAGTAGATATGTTTGGTGAGCAGTTAGAGGGTTTGTATGTGACCAAGTCTAGTATATATGTTTGGTGAGCAGTTAGAGGGTTTATATGTGATCAAGGCAGTTAGAGGGTTTATATGTGAGCAGGATTGTAAATGTGACCTGTGGGATGATGGCTTAAAGTCACATGGTGCTTCGCGCTTTGATTGTGGCCTCTTGTGCCGCTCTCATTTCCTGCTTCAGATTCATGTTATCAGCCAAGGAACTATGGGAAAAATCATGCAGCCACCACTGACTTGTAGAAAAATAATGCAATTTTTGATTGTGATTTTTCATTCACCTTGATCCCACCTATATGAAATACATTCTTAGAATGAATTAAAAGTTGTTTGGTCAGTCAGGATGTAAACTGGACAGTTCCTTGCTAGCTGTGTAGTGAAAGTGCATCCTTGGCCTGCATGTACTGCGCTCCATTTTATGTGTAGCAACTGCATAGAGAGCCTGCTTTCAGGACCATAGATGATGTTTTTCGTGATCTGTATCCAAATCAAGATAAGCCAACGGTCTACTACATATGACCACTTGACAGACATTATGTGAGTGGACACAGCACGCAGACAGACAGGCAGGCAGACAGACAGACATCCTCAAGACAGGCTCGATCTTGTGATATCCACTGCCTCATTCTTCTGAGGTGGGGTCAATATACAGACATCTTTCTGACAATGTTGGGTACCAAATAATGTGAACACACACACACACACACACACACACACACACACACACACACGTGCACGGATTAGGCCTATCCTATTTTCAGACAATTCAGGCAGCCCTTACTTTGGGTTGAGCAATTCTGATGACATTCTGTGTCACCAAATTATCCAAATAAAGAGGATGCTGTGGCCACGTTACTTAAACTAAACCTGAGCTTGTGCAGCTATGACTAATCAAGAGCTGATGCGTGCATGTGTGCACGTGTGTGCACGTGTGTGTGTGTGTGTGTGAGTGAGTGTGTGAGTGTGTGAGTGTGTGAGTGTGTGAGTGTGTGAGTGAGTGAGTGAGTGAGTGAGTGAGAGAGAGAGAGATGAATAAAGCAGAGTGCAGAAACTGACTTCCTTTAAGAGTCACTTGTGAAAAGCACATGTATGTATGTGTGTGTGTGAACCACATCTTATTCAGCTTCATTTGACATTGAAATGGATAAGGAAAGATCACTTGATTACGCACTAAATGTCTTGACAGCTTTGTCAAGCTTATTGTTAGGGGACATGGGGCCTGTGGCAAAGTGAGCCTTGGCTCACCAATATTTTCTTGTATCTTTCCAGAATACTGGCTTTTTAAGATGACATGGAATGGAGTATTGTACATTGTTCTCAGATGTTAAAATAGAATCTATTAAAGTTTTATTTTTCATTAAACAAGTTAAGCCCAATTACAGCCTAACTTCTAGGCTGGGTATTGAAATTGTCTGTTTTAGTTAAATGACACCTGCTTTGACTGTCACAATTGAACTGCAATTGATTTGTGATATTTGACATCACATGTAGGCTTTGTTCTAATTCACCCATGTTTTAGTGGCCATTCCTAAACTGGAGGTCCTAACCATGCCTCATGTTTTTTGGCCATGTACAGCCTCTCCTAATTCAACCAAGACAAGGCAAACATGGTTTTCCATGTGTCTATGTCTCCTTTAAAAGTTTGGATATTGTGGAAATGTGTTTTGTGATGTTGCAAGCAGTAACTCTCCTGTAGTTTCTGTTTTTCTTCAGACCTAATCGAGACTAGTCGCAGTATTAAGCTTTCGTATTTGCCACATGCTTTATTGACCTGTGAAGTGTATTTGCAGTTATTTACCAACAGGGTAGTATTCACAGAAGAAGTGAAAATAAACATGAATTCAGCCAAGCTTCTGGATAACGACCATGTTGAACTTACAAACTCTGTGGGAGTAAAGCCTGACCACTAGGCCTATGCCTTGTGTCTGGGTTCATGTCCTCATTTTCTGCATATTTGATTTCGATATTTAGCCTACTATTCATGAGATAAGATGAGGCTTCTTGACTTGAGCCCAGGTGAGCTCATTTAGTGTACATGAATGACAATTCTGCTCACTGACTACGATTACATGCACAGCGAATTCGGAATAAGGTCAATATTCTGGTTAGGGCAATGTCCTGAATAATCTGTTTACATGTGTGGAAGGGTAGTGTGCAACAGGAATGTTCTTGTTTACATATCAGTCTCTATATTCCGGTTAGGTCACTGACGTCACCTACAAAGTTGCCTTGTATTGGATGTGTCATGCCAATTGAACATGCCCACACATGAAGAACTGCTCCAATAAGGAGCATTTTTTTTCGATTAAGGTCATGACCTTGAATTCTGTTTAATTCAGGCATAAACCAGGGGGTTTATTTGGGTTCTTAGAAATCGGAATACAGCCAAATTCAGAAGATGACAATCAGTATGAGAAACTGTATGTAACCGTAGTCACTGTTGCATTGATCTGCAGTGGACACTACCAGGCTGAGACATTAAAGCGGATGTGGTACACTGCTCAGTTGCTGACCTAGCGTGTGTCTGTGTGTGTGTGTTGGGTGATTGTGCTTGTGTGCGTGCGTGTGGTGTGTCAGCGCAAGTATGAAAGTTTTTATTTAGACGGTTTGCATCTGCTGAAGAGTGCGGTGAGATGGTGTGTGAGGGGTGTGTGTCTGTGTGTTAAAGTACGAGGCTTCTGTGTTTGTCTGTGTGGGCCTCAGGAAAGTGTATGCAGAAAAAAAAGACTGTTGATTCTTATCTCTAGATCTGACTCTGAGTTAGAGATGTGTACTACATGCTGTCTAGCCAGCCTACTGGAAGTATCTTGTATATGTGTTGGGGCTCTTGTAAGACTCTTGAGTTTGTGCCTATGGAAGTACACACATGATGCCTTCTGAAAACTCTCCTTGCACAGTTTGCACACCAGACAACTGAGTTCTGTCTAGTTGATATTTTTAGGCTTAAATCTCCCTTCCTCTCTCTGCTAAGGAGTGTCTTGTCTGTGATTGAAGAACAGTGACCGGTAGCAGCATCAAAAACTCAGACCCGATAGCCGCAGTCCTGGCAGCCTGTAGGGATCACTTCTTCCAGATAAATATTTGCACTAGATTGCTGCTATCTACTCGCTGCTCTAGACAGTAGCATAGAGATAAGAACCATTGCTCACACTTTGACTGCTTGTGATGTAAACTCACCTGAAGCGTTTAAATACTCAGGACGGTTATTTTATCTGCCTGTGAGCTGTTGTTGGGTGCTCGATGGAAAGACCAAGTGATCAAATGTATTGTTTGTGTGTTAGTTTTATAGTTTATAGTTTTGAATGTGTTTTAATTGGTTTATACTTAAGTGAAAGGCACACATGATGGAGAAGCCCAGCTCTCCCAGTTGGGTGCATTGTCTGTAGATTACCAGAGAAGATGTTGTTAATAGCTTTGCTTGCTTCATTGGTTTAAGCGTAATGAAAAACTTTGATACTGTGTGAGTTTGTGGAAATGTGTTGTAGTTCTGTGGATTTGGCTAAGGATGTGGTTAGAGGAAACCTATGAGCAATATCTTACTTGTGACCGAGTTCTGTGTGCATTCTGAGGATAGTGATGTATGTGTGTGTGTGTGTGTGTGTGTGTGTGTGTGTGTGTGTAAGAGAGAGAGGGAGAATAAGGGTATGAGAAGGAGAGGGGGGAGTGATGAATGTGTGTGAGTGAGTGAGTGAGTGAGAGAGAGAGAGAGAAAATGAGGGAATGAGAGTGTGTGTGTGTGAGAGAGAGAGGGAGGGAGAATGAGGGTATGAGAGAGGGAGAGAGTGTGTGTAGATCTTTTTTTTGGTATGCTGATTATTGATGGGGTGTGTGTGTGTTGTATTGTGTGCTGCAGATTGCCGTGATGACGGTTACGTTGTTTCCCCTGCGGCTTCTGATGGCTGCCTTCATGATGCTGCTGGCATGGCCATTTGCCTTCCTGGCCACTATGGGGCGCTCTGAAATGGCCATCGAACCCCAGTCACTCTGGAGAAGGTGAGCAACAGACCTGTGCATGCGTGTATGTGTGTGTGTATCCTGTGATCCTTTGATTCAGATCAGAATAAATGTTTTGTAGCAAAAAGTAATAGACTTTAAGTATGATAAAAGTATAGTATGCATCTGAAGTATTTGAGAATTGTGTGGAAGACTTCTGTTGGTTTGTCTTATTCTGTGACACACACATTCACCAAATAATCCCTCATTCACTGTGTGTGTGTGTGTGTGTGTGTGTGTAGGGTGGTGGACATGATGCTGAGGACCATCATGCGGGTCATGTGGTTTTCTGGAGGCTTCCATTGGATGAGGGTAAAGGGGCGCCCAGCTCCACCCAGTGAAGCGCCTATCCTCACACTGGCACCACACTCCTCCTACTTTGATGCCATCCCTGTTACCTCCACGATGGCCTCCATTGTCATGAAGGCTGAGAGCAAGGACATTCCACTTTGGGGAAGTGAGTGTATACACACACACACACACACACACCATCACTGTCTCTTTACACACACGCTCACTCTCTCTCATTCTCTCTCTACCGCATTACACACACACACACACACGCACCATCACTGTCTCTTTACACACACGCTCACTCTCTCTCATTCTCTCTCTACCGCATTACACACACACACACACACCATCACTGTCTCTTTACACACACGCTCACTCTCTCTCATTCTCTCACTACCACATTACGCACACACACACATACACACACATTCCTACTCTACATTCTTGAGATAGGCATGCAGATAGAATGCATATATTTGCATTACATTGCCCTTTATTCATGATGCAGAGGACGCATAGGCTGACATTGTAGTGCAGTGTGAGAAATTACAATACATACAGACACAGACAGTATTATCTGTACTTTGAGACACACACACACACACACGTACAGTGTACTAGGTTAAAATGAGTTAGCCATAGGATAGCCAGCTCGGCAAGAAGAGAGTGTTCTCTGAAGCACACTATTAAAAACCTTGAACACAGGTTACAGGTTAACTGCTTAGAGATGGGAGGTGTGTGTGTGTGTGTGTGTGTGTGTGTGTGTGTGTGTGTGTGTGTGTGTGTGTGTGTGTGTGTGTGTGTGTGTGTGTGTGTGTGTGTGTGTGTGTGTGTGGAATGGAAGGAGAATGGCTGAGTGAGAGGGCTGAACGAGTGCATAGTGTCACAGTGGGAGCACAGTGGGAGCTCGGCCATGGCGTCTGACGGGGCTATTTTAAACCTGTGCTGTACGATCCTTCACGAAGGTGTTAAGGAGCTGAGGACCTGAACATCCTCCCCTACGACATAATCCCTGTCATTCAGTAGCCTATATACACACTCACACACACACTCACGCACTCACGCACACACACACTCACGCACACACTCACACACACACTCACACTCACTTACTACTCAGACTATGTCCTTCTGCTGCACCATATGTAATTCTTGATAATTGTCCAAATTAATACCTTATATTAGAGATATTTGTTCAGAATTTTCATTTTTTTTTTTTACTTTACAGCCATTTCTCAGTGTTAATTCTTAGTGGTTTGTGGAGTGATTTGTATTAACACTTTGTCTGTCTGTCTGTGTGTCTGTGTCTCTCATCAGCACTGATTAAGTACATTCGGCCAGTGTTTGTGTCGCGCTCAGACCAGGACTCCCGCAGAAAAACTGTGGAGGAGATCAAGAGGCGGGCCCTGTCTGGGGGGGAGTGGCCTCAGGTACACACAGCCAATCAGCATTTCTCAATGTTGTAGCATTACTTCCTTTGTACAGTAATGCAACCCCAGAGCTCCACTAAGAACAAAATCTTTGGACAATCTTTTAGACTTTGGAGACTTAAAGTATTAATATTTCATGTTGAATTTCAGCATGTTCTACCTTGTAAATGGTGTAGCTGTGAATTATTTTTACAGATTTTTCTGTCGATGAAAGTGGAACTCATTGATAACCGTGTTGTGTTTTGTGTGTGTGTGCGCGTGTGTGTGTTGGCCACACAGGTCATGATCTTCCCTGAGGGGACTTGCACCAACAGGTCCTGTCTGATCACTTTTAAGCCAGGTGAGTTCAGTGAGTGGGAGTACGTTGGATTTAGTTTGTCTATTTTAAATCCATATCTCCAGAGTGACTAAGACTTGCCATGTCAGTTTGGAAAATAAAACCAGGCCTGACTCTGATTTGCCACCAGAGACCCGACACTATGGCTGCTCCAGCATGTCCCGATTTATGATGATTTATCTGTTTTACAGAAAAACACATTACATGTTTATAGCAAATAGCATTATTTATATTATATTACATGTTTATAGGAAATAACAATTTTGTGTCAAAGGTATTATTACAGCAATAACTCGATATGCAGATCATTTTAATGTTGCTAGTAGCCATGGTGATGCTATGGAATGTTTGTATGGAGTGTATTTAGGTAATCTATTCAAACACTATTTATTTAACACAAATGGGAGTGAGGTTGGTAGTTGATGTTGCTATGGCTGCGCTTCGGGTGTAGGCACAAAGTGTCTCATTTCAGCGTGCTCTGGTTGCAAGCATGTTTGTGTAGTTTCTGTGATTTGTATTTTGTGTGTGTGTGTGAGCTTTGGTTGAAAAGTGTGTTTCTGTCCTTCAGGAGCGTTCATCCCAGCAGTGCCTGTCCAGCCGGTGGTGATCCGCTACCCCAACATACTGGTAAGAGTTTACTGATCACATGACCACATCACATGGAGCCTATGGAGAGCTTGAAGTTCATGACAAATTCATTACAGAAGGTTAATGTCTGTGGGAATCGCCTGAGGTTCCCAGGAGCAAACTGATGCATTCATAATGAGTGCCTCCATACAGTAACTGACTTCACAATGACTAGACTCTGCACTGTATTTCTCCTGAGTCATGCTTAGCTCAGTGAAGCATCTGCATTCCAAGTTGTGTGTCAGTGTCTTGCATCAGTAGTCTTGAGGGCTGTGTCTCGCTGTCAGTAGAGTTATATAACACCAGAGAATGTGCTAGAATGGCCTGTGCGGCTAAATCATCACGTTTGAAATTTCTCATAGCAGAAAGCAGAAACAAACTTGGGGAGATAATGTGAGAATGTTAGAATGTATGGCCTACACACAAACTCTCCTCTAGACACAGCAGGACTGTTAAATGTGTTTTGTTTTCAAACAGGACACCATAACTTGGACATGGCAGGGACCAGGAGCGTAAGTCCTCTCCTCTCCTCTCCTTTCCAAGTAGTGTTTGTGTGTATGTGTCTTACTGATGTATACTGGTGTCATGGTGTAATGAGGCATAATTTGTAATTTTCTGCAGGTTTAAGATCCTGTGGCTCACACTGTGCCAGCTACACAATGAATTCGAAATAGAGGTTAGTTGCATTCTAGATTCAACTTCACCCCTGTGAGTGAGAGAGAGACATTAGCCAATTCTGTGATATCAACTGATGTGAGTGTCAACTGAGTGATATTTTTCCAAATGTGACTAGTCTTTAAAACCTTTGTGTGTGTGTGTGTCTGTGTCTATAGTACCTTCCTACATATACGCCATCAGAGGAGGAGAAGAAGAACCCAGCACTGTTTGCCCAGAATGTGCGGCGGATCATGGCCAAGTAAGCACTGTTCCCTACTCTTCTGTCCTCTGTGGCTGTGGCTCCGAGCACACACACAACGTGCAGAGCTGTCATCACTTTGCACTGGATAGTTATTGCAACTTACGTGTGTGTGTGTGTGTGTGTGTGTGTGTGTGTTGACAGGGCTTTGGATGTGCCTATCACAGACTACACATTTGAAGACTGCCAGCTGGCCATGGCTGAAGGGCAACTCCGCCTCCCCTCTGACACATGCTTGCTGGAGTTTGCCCGCCTCGTTAGGAGAGTCGGGTAAGATGTGCGCTCGCTCACTCACTCACTCACTCACTCACACACTCACACACTCACACACAAAGAATGCATGCATGCGTACAGTTATATAGTACATATACTTGCATGTACACACACAAATGCATATCCCAACACACATAGCTGCATACACCAACACATGTACCCATATATGGCAAATCAACATGTATACATACACATTATTGTGTACGTTATGGCTGTTTAATGTTGTGGTTAAGGTCTATGGGTGTCTTTGTGGCCGCAGGCTGCAGCTGGATAAGACTGGCCGCATGCTGGAGGATTATGGGATACGTGCTCGTAAGCTGCGGGGACAGCGGCTGCAGCTGGGAGAGTTCGCTCATTTCCTAGACGTGCCTGAGTCCGACCTGATCCGGGACATGTTTGCCCTCTTCGACGAGGTGAGACGAGAACTGAAGATTTGTACAACACACACACACACACACACACACACACTGGCATTCCGTAAATTCCAAAACGATTTTTCAACCCCTTTTTTTCAAAGGATCAATAGTTGCCTAGCTGGTTGGCCTAAGTATGTCTTGATGTTGACGTGTTTCATTCCTCTGTGTGTGTGTGTCTGTGTGTGTGTGTGTGTGTGTGTGTGTGTGTGTGTGTGTGTGTGTGTGTGTGTGTAGCATGAGGACGGCACCATGGACATCAGAGAGTTCGTCATTGCCTTGTCAGTGGTGTGCCGGCCAGCTAAAACTCTGGAAACAATGAAGCTGGCCTTTAAGGTTGGTAAACTTACCACATGCTGCACACTTTTGAACTACATGTGGAAATGCATATTGTGGGCTAAAATTGTAGGTGTAGTCTAACAGTTGTAGTTCACCTTGATTATGATTGGAATCTCTCTGTTCTTGTGTGTCCTCGTGTCTGTGTGTGTGTGTATGCACATTTGTGTGTGTGTGTGTGTGTGTGTGTGTGTGTTAGATGTATGTTGAGGAAGTGGACAGTTCCATCACTGAGCAGGAGTTGGCCTGCATCCTGCAGACGGCCCTGGGCGTGGCTGACCTCCAGGTGACCTCGCTGTTCCAAGCTGTCGATATGCATGGCACAGGAAAAATCACATTCGGTGAGGACTGTTGCTGCACACTGACCAACAGCCACTTGGCACAAGCCAGAGTTGGATTGTTTTTGTGTATTAACAATTACATCCACATTTAGGAAAATGTTGATCAGTGCTAAAACCAACATTGAGGATTTGATTTGCTGAGAAATCATACCTTTGTAATAAAAACGGTTCATCTCATTACATAATTTTTTTGAATGTGGATAAAAGCATCTCCCTAGTTAAATTGTGTGACTATGTGATGCATGGATATATCTGGGCTGAAACAGAAACCATCTGTAGATTTCCCTCTCCCATTCTCCTCGTTGACACTCTGTTGTGTTGCTCTCTGCTGCCCCCTTGTGGCAGAATCATTCCAGAGCTTTGTGGAACTGCACCCAGACTTCGCTGAGGAGTTCTTGTTCGGGGAGAAACGCATTTACCGCAGCCCCAGCCAGACTCCCGCCACCAACGGCTTCTGCATGGACTTCAGCCCCGCCGACCACAAGAAGCTGGACTGAGCCCCCAACCCAAATCCTCCCCCGACCTCCTGATCGCCACCCTGACCCCTTCCTGCTGCTCTCCTGGCGAAAGCAGCAGCACCTGCCATATCAGATGCCGAGTTTACGACCCCACCACCAACACCGTCACACTTCGTCTGTGGCGGTTCGGAGACGTTTTGTAAGAGCAAAATAGACTTCAAGCATAAAATAGAAAGTCAAGCTGCTCTGTTTTCTCCTCTTCTCTTCTCTCCTCTCTTCTCTTTCCTCTCTGGCCACAGACTTCATACTTTGGCGAGGTACTTAATACTTGAAAGCCAAACAGTGGTGATCTTCATTTCTTCTAGCTGTGAATTAGCACTGCATGTTTCATCAGGTGATTGACTGACTGACTTTGTGACTGACGGACAAGGGGGGAATAAGGGTAGTTTACAGCCCAGTGCCCCCATGACCCCAACCCCAACCTCCTCCCTGAATGAGATAGGCCAAAATGCAGGTGACCCGCTTTCCTCGCTACTCGGATAGATGCTGACATTGGAGACAACATAATCATGTGTGTGTGTGTGTGTGTGTGAGAGATCTTGTCGATGCATTGGTACCTATGACCCATCTGTCCACTACCTAGAGACCAGCTGGACATAGAGCAAATCTGGATCTTGCGAATGCAAGTCTGGGCCAGATCAGAGCCGGACCCCCGTCAGAGATGGCTGCTCTCTGGTTTCTTGTAGTGCTGACAGATCTGAGGTGCAGAAATGCATTGATTTTTTTTTTTTTTTTTTTTTAACTTGGTTCCTTTTAAACACATGCACACACAATGGACCCCATTCCTCATTCATCAATATGTTCATAAGAATTTAGTTAACTTTGCTGTTAAGCATTCCTTCTAATACTGGATAAGAACATAAAACACTGGTGAATGCAAGAATCTTTTTTTTTTAAATGTAAGTGGGGTGAAGAAGAAATGTTTTAGTATGAGCATGAGGCCCATTGTTAGTGTGGCTTTTGAGAAGAATCTCAACACAGTCACACACTCGTGTATGGTAGCTGAATGATGATGTGTACTCTCCCATTCCTGAGTCTAGGAGCATTCTTTTAGTATATACAGAGGACCCTCAACCAAGTGTGTGTGTGTGTGTGTGTCTAGCATTTATGTTGCACGTTTTTATTTTTTTAATCATTGCACCTTTTTGAAGCTGTGCTCCACCCATCCTCAAAATGAAATGATTAATCAGAGAATCATGATTATGGAAATATTACTAGACATTAGTCACAAATAATCTTATATCAAATAATCTTGTGGAACAAAACACAGAAGTTAGAATCTGATGTGGTTCTGTGCATGTCCGCACTCTGTGTGTGTGTGTGTGTATGCAATCTGTATTTGGGCTCATGACAATGAAGAGTTTCTTTTCTTCATTTTGATGTTCTATTTTTATCAAAGTTTTATTTTTTTGTATTTTGATCTTTGTTGCTTGTTGTTCTCATTGTTGTTGTTATTGTTATTGTTGTTTTGCACTTGAAAGTATTAGTCACCCCAATCCTTTCACGCCCTACATTCACAATCATGTCACCTGTCACTGGATCCATGCGTAGTAGCTGTAACAATGAAGTATCTCTGATGGTGGGGACCAGGGCAAAACTGCACTTACTGAAACTGTCTCTCTTCACCATAATTGTATGTGCTTTTAATCTATATCCATAGATGAGGCAGGACTTCAGGCAATCAAGCATTTAATTGAAGGGAATCTGAATTTTATTTTATTTTTTCTCTGTGTGTATGTGTATACAGAGAAACTCCCTAACTCCCAAAGTTTACCCTCCGCTGACCTATTGAAGATGACCAAACAGAAAATTCGCATCACCAGCTTCCCCTCTCCAAATACACACACATACACACACCCCTTCTGAAGCAATGTCCTGACATGGACCTCTCTCTCTCTCTCTCTCTCTCTCTCTCTCTCTCTCTCTCTCTCTCTCTCTCTCTCTCTCTCTCTCTCTCTCTCTCTCTCTCTCTCTCTCTCTCTCTCTCTCTCTCTCCCTCTCTCCCTCTCTCCCTCACCTATAGTTTGTAGCTTGTTCTTGTGCTACTGCTCTGAGCTACTGATGTTTTGTGCATGCAGTTATTTCAGAAAGAAGGGATTTTTATCCTCTTCTCCTCCCATTTCTTCCTCCTCCTCCTCTTCTGCCTCTCCTCCACTGCCGTGCCCATCTGAGATGGGGTTTTCCCCACAGCTTTAGAGCCACTACATTCTGTCTGTACAAAGTTCTACATGGCTATATGCTTTATAATTATGACCATGATTATTTTCATATCAGTTTTATTTAGCAAAACTACAAAATGCTGATTTGATATGAAGATTTTTTTGCCTTGAACTTTACTTGTAATATTCACAAAGAAATGAGAATGTATAGACAATCTGTCACCCTCCACACGAATCCTAGCGCTGATGTTCTAATGTTCCGATTGCGAGTGGAATGGTGGAACAGTTCCTCTGTGGGTCCATTGGCGTAGATGGAGGCATATGTGGTAATTGAAGGGTGTCCCGTCCTCAACTGGTCCTTGACAAGCAGAAAACAGTTCTAATGCGTATGATGGGACCAGTTAAACACACACACAAACCCTAAAGAAGGGACACATGGGACAGACCCAAGTTCTCTCTTGAGTGAGCAGGTCTCCTACACACGCACACACACGCTTGAACGCACACACACACACACACACACACACACACAGCTGGCACTTCTTAATGTGAGCATTTTCTTATTTCTCTTCTGTCTCATTTCTCAATAATGTGATTGGGCATGCTTCTCTTGCATGTGAAGGCATGCAGCCAGTATGCTGCCAACTACTGTGTCTATGTGTGTGTGTTTGTGAAGCCAAAAAACACACACATACACACATTCCCCCTAATCCTGAGATGGTTGAAGGGCTAGGAGGACTCTCGTGTCTCCCCAGCCTGGAGCAGAGTATCTCTTGTCTCTACTCAGGTTCCTGTCAGTCTCCCATCCTGGGTTAGAACTGGACTCCGAACAACTCAAAAAGTGGTTGAGTCCAGACTCCCATCCAGGTTCGAAGGCATGATTTCTATAATAGTTTTCATATTAATCACTATACTGTCTCCAATTGCACCTGATTATACTTCAATTGGTACTTATTATTAGAAGTCAGCAGCTCTTTCTCTCTCTCCCTCGAGTTCTGAGTCGGCAGCATCAGGCTGTTGGTATTTCCATAATCTGTGATTAATGTCATTCCTCCAGTTTTACAACTGTAAAGGCTGGATTATATGTTTTATTTCTATCGTATTTCTTTTTTTTTTTTTTTTTTTTCTTTTCTTTTCTCTTTTGTGATGCTGTGGGTCCAGGACTCATTTGGAGGTGTGTAATGAATATGAACTTCGCTGGAAAGAATCAGACATGACCTATGGCCCGGAGAGTGAAAACATGTGAAGGGCCGGTTGTCTGGGTGAAATGGTTTTTTTTTGTTTGTTTGTTTGTTTGCTTTTTTTATTATTATTATTATTATTTTATTTTTCTTGCCCAATCCCTATGATTTACCTCAAAAGTATTGTTAGTGTTGCATCCAGCCCCTATGAGGGTGCAAGAGCATTCAACACACTCCAACATACTTTTCTGTTGTCTGTAGTCCTACTGGGCTCTTTAGACAAGGAGCTAAAGATGAGAGACCCTACTCCAGCCACTGGAGGGTGCTGTGTCTCTCTGAGGGCTCCTCTGGCCATGCCACTAAACTAGGTTTTTTTTTCCAGTTTTATATTTTTATCTTGAGTTTTATTTTCTAATGTATTTAAAGAGTCATTTTTACAAGAGAATTTGAACTGTCTGATTTTTGACTGCTGTGTTATGACTTGTCATTGTGACTCTTTAATAAAAAAAGGGAATCATATTTCTTGTTTTTGTGTATTTGTAGAAGTGTGTGTGTGTGAGAGAAAGAGAGCGTTTGTGTGTGTATGCTTTTGTGTATTTGTAAAAGTGTGTGTGTGTTGGAGAGAAAGAGAGAACGAGTGAATGACACACTACTATGCTTCACCTAAACTGATTTAGAGAAAATTGTTGAGGAGCTGTGCAGTGGTGATACAGAACTTTTCTGGGATTATTTAAGTACTGGTTGTTTGTATGTCTGTTTTGAGAGTGTGTGACTGCAGGTTTCCTATGAGGAGGGGTAGTGTGTGTGTTTGTAAAGGAGAGAGGACACCTCATAATGTGAGAATGTGAGGTGTTATGATTTAGTGGTATTGTTTCCACTTTTTCTGTTATTCTAATTGTGTGTCTGTCTATTATTCTAGTTTGGTGTTTATGACTTCCTTGCACAAGGCCATAATTGCCACCTTGTGCCTAAATGTTTTTCTTTTGCTTTTTCCCCATTGCCATCTGCCCCCACCCTTGGCCTTGTTGGTTCCTGTGTGCCACCTTCTAGATCCCTTTGTGTGCCATGTGCAAGGACTGCCTAGGACATCTGTTAGGAACCAGAATTAAGATTATCTTGCTATAAGAACTGTATCTCATGTGTATCTCTCTGAGGAGAGGATTTACCAGCGACTGAGACACCTGCCCTGGATATCTCTTAACTTTGATAGATACTTAGGCTATATTCTGTCTTTGCCTGTAGGCCTACCATCTACAATAAATAGTAGGCCTATCTTAGATCCTCCGATCTGCCTGTCAAGCATTTCTGTCTACGACTTCAATATTTGCTTTCACAGAGGAAAACACAACTCAGAATTCAAGTCAGGGAAAACTACCCTTAGCTCAAAAATGTGGTGCTGTGACCCTGTCTTAAAGAGTGGGAAAGATCACCAAGTTGTCTAAAGGGGTTACGCCATACAAATGGTGAGACGAAGAAAAGATGATTATCGAGCTGTCTAATAATTGTTGCCACATCTAAACGCAGAGACTGCAAGAACTGTCTTCGTGGTGAATTAAGAGTGCGAGGTCAAGAGGTGACACAGAAGCAGACGTGCAGCTGACCAAGAAGGGCCTAAATTCACCTACCCTCGACAGAAGTGATTACAAGGTGATTATTCTCGTTCTCGATCACTAAAGTAATGATAAAAGTAGTTTATGGCATTAAGAGTTCGACAAAAGACCATGGCTATCTGTGTTTATTATGACTGTGTATCCTAATCATTGGGTATAAGACCGTTGTGCTACAGTGCTATTTACTATCTCTAAACAGGTAGTCTTTGTAAACGTGCTTGTAACAAGTGTGGATTTGATCCAACATGGGTTTGAGTTCTGTTCTTTCCTGTGGTGATGGGTGTCACAGTTTGTAGGTACACATACACATCCTTGTGTTATATTCTAAAACCACCACATGAGAAAGGCAAGGGGATGAAAGGGTGGTATAGAGGAAGGGATGGATGGATAAATGAGAAGGAGGAGACTGTGTGTGTATTTATGTGTCTGTCTGTCTCCATGTTTGTGTGCGTGTGTGTGTGTGTGTGTGTGTAAGAGAGAGAGAGAGAGAAATGTGTGGGGTGGTCCTGTTGTCTCTCCCTACTGGCTAGTTGAACCTGTGGGTCTTCCCTCTCAAACAGCCTTCAGACACACATACAGTACACACACACACACTCAGTCCTCTTTGCTTTGTTGGATTTCTCTCTCTCTCTCTCCCCCCCTCTCCCTCTCTCTCGCCAGAACTCTTCCTCCTCCTTTCTGTGCTGTGCTCCAGGATCTTGTTCTCCTCTTGTTCTCTCTGCTGCTTGGCTGGACGGACCTTCTCTGTTCCTTGGGTTCTGTGGATCTCTGCGGTTCTCCTACCCAGCGGTCAGACATGCCCAGTGGAATCGCCACTTAGCACAGCAAGAACTCACACCAGGAGCATTTACACAGGTGGAACTGAGGCTTTCGGACCAAAAAAGACACACTGGGACACAAGGTGAGTGAGAATTTTATTGTCTAGTATACATTTCAAAACAATTTGAAAGAGGTTTTAGTTATTTATCATAAATAAATTAATGTGCCAATGTAGTTTGTTTTTAAGAAAGGAAAGTCGATTTTTTAAAAATAAATTCACTTGCTTCTCAGAAGTATTTTAAAAGAGGTTTCGATTAGTTCTGTCTTTAGGAAGCATAAACACTCAAAATCTTTGCAATTCTCAATTCTGATGTGGCGATAGAGTCGGCCAGTCCTTTATGAAATATGAAATTCTGTCCAGAATAAACCTGGAAGATCAGCTTTTCCATGACAACAGTCAAAACAATCCTACACTGTTTTACAGTAATATAAGAGAATGTTTTAGGCTTTGCCACTGGTAAATGTTTAAATGTATATACATATTTATTAGTATCTATTGTTTCATCATTCTGAAATATAGATAAAGGAAATATCGAAGAATTAGTAAAAGTTTGTCATTTTACCATATTAGGATGTGATGCCTTTATAAATAATAACATACTGTAAACCAATGCCAGTGAAAATAAGGAATGCATAATATATGATAGAACCATACATGCTATGAAACTCAACACTAGCTTAGTTCTGTGTTCTGTGTCATCTGTCTTTTTGCGCTAGCCTTTTTAAGTGATTTTGTGCTGTAGTGGAGGGAGATCTGTAAGGTCTAAACAGGGGAAACACACATTGATGTAATAATAAGGGGCATTATTTTGCATCCTTACTCTACATGTACGCGTACACACATACACACACAAACAAAAACAGAAAGATACATCTGTTTTCTTTTTCTCCTGTCTCTCTCTCTCTCTCACACACACACACACTCTCCCCCTGTCTCCCCCTCTGTGTCTCTCCACATTCCTCTCTTCCATTGTCTTTTCATTGCCACTTTCTTCTTTTTTTATTTCACGTGTATTGATCATCAAGTCATCTTTTTCTCAGGAAGGAGACTGAACCCCCCTATCCCTCGCCCCCAGACTCATCCACACACATACGCACACACACACACACACGTAACAACACACACCCCCACACACGGCTCGTGTCCGTCTGATGCCCAGAGGACGTCTCTCTGCCCTCATGTCCTCTGCCGTGTCCCCCTCCTCCAAAACCCCGTCCAGTGGAACCGGGCCCGGCCCCGGCACTGGCACTGCTGGCCCAATGGGTCCCAAAGAGCTGGAGCTGATTCTGGTCAAGGAACAGAATGGGGTCCAGTTCACAACCTCGGCGCTGGTCAGCCCGCCGCACACGCACGCTCACACACACACACTCACACACACCCAAACGCCCCCGTCGGGGGAGGAGAGGGAGACCTGGGGCAAGAAGATTGACTTCCTGTTGTCTGTCATTGGGTTTGCTGTGGATCTTGCTAACGTATGGAGATTCCCCTACCTCTGCTACAAGAATGGAGGAGGTGAGAGAGAGAGAAAGACTTGTATGTTATTAAATGTGACTTTGTATACGCTGTATGTGTGTGTATAATGTATATATGTAGTACAGAGCATCTGATTTAAGATGTTAGCTAATATGATGTATTTTTAGTTGCAGTTATATTTCTATATGTGTCCTATTCAGATGTGGTATTAGCAGCCAGATGACATCCCTGTCTCAACCCTTTCCATGCTGATTGTCTGGGAATAGTTATGGTTTAATTCAAGGCACTGATTTAGATAAAGAGCTGTGGACAACACTATAGTAGAATAAAAGCTGTGGACACTCTCTACTTTATGGTCATAGCTGTGTGCACTATTTTTAGAGATGTGTGCACTATTTTATGGTCAGAGCTGTGTGCACTATTTCTAGAGATGTGTGCACTATTTTGTGGTCAGATATGTGTGCACTAATTTATTATCAGAGCTGTGTGCACTATTTCTAGAGATGTGTGCACTATTTTATGGTCAGAGCTGTGTGCACTATTTCTAGAGATGCATGCACTATTTTATGATCAGAGCTCCAGGTTGTTTAGAGATCCTCTGAAGTCACTCCAGCCAACCAACTATAACATCATGTGTAGTATGTATAATGACACATGTGGCTGCTGTGCACCCATAGCAGCCTTTACATTGTGTGGGTCCCATGTTCCTGATCATGAGGGACTGAGTGGCTATATACTGATGCTGTGTGCAGGGGCTTTTCTGGTTCCCTACCTGTTCTTCATGGTGATTGCTGGGATGCCTCTTTTCTACATGGAGCTGGCCCTCGGACAGTACAACAGAGAGGGGGCCGCGGGGGTCTGGAAGATCTGCCCCATATTTAAAGGTAAGCATGCAATGGCATGTAGGCACACACACACACACACACACACACACACACACACACACACACACACAGATGTTCAAACACAGACAAAAAAAACCTTATAGACACATATAAATGCTTAAAGACACACACACACACACATACACAATTATAGATCCACCTGAATATATAAACTCTCTGTATGTACTGTTGCATCATGTTTGTAATGGTCTTTCCTGTATTTGTAGCTGATTGCATGAAGAAGCACAATGTGGCAATTTCATGTGTCTTGCGGAAAAAAATTTCTATGTTGATGTTTTTTTGCTTGGACAGTTCTGACATTGCTGATAATAGGGTAGAGGTGAAGTTCTTCCAAATGAGAGTACAAATGCAGGGATGACCTTGTGTAGTGACAGGCAGCTATTGTTTTGAGCTCCATCTCAAAATGGTGCTGTGAGCTTGGGACTGAGAGATAGAAAATTGGGCTTTTAGGGCACAAGATCTCCCTCAAAATATCCACCTGTCGCTCTCTTAGCCGTGAGTGTTTGTCTTTCCAAGGGGAACACACACACGTAAGCACACATAAATTGTGTGTGTGTGTGTGTGTGTGTGTGTGAGAGACCTTTGCTGTTGTACCTATGGCCCCTCATTAAACTAGTGGAGCATCACAAATCACCCTCAATCTGTCTCAGGGAACTGATGACACCCCCTAATGTCTGAATACCCAATTACACACCGTGACCTTCAGTATGGTCACACATTTGGTCCAACAGGCAGTTAAAACGCATATAATTCTTCATACTTTCATCATAATGGAATCAAGACAACAACTGAACCCATCCCATCCCTGAACCCATCCCCGTACCCAATGCTGTTGACATATTACCTATGACTCAAAAGGCACCTATTGTCAAAGCAGGACCAGACACACTACAACCTTCTGTGAGATGGCAGGCTAGAACAGCTGTGTCATTATGAAAAGGGAAGTGAGGACAATTCCAAGAACCCTGCAATGTCATTAAGTCCACGTAGAACTTATTGACCAATACAGTTATTACTACACTGCGAAAAACAATAAATAACACTTACTACACTGTAAAAAATAAAAAAAGTCCAGTTTACTTTAGACATTGGTGTAAAACATTGCTTCAGATGTGTAAAGTAAACTAGTTATGTTTACTTAAGTTGTTTGAGGCAACATGTTTCCACCAATTTAAGCTTTATTTCTTCTTTTTTATTGTGTAAGGAGCCTGACATTATTTGATTTTTTTGGAGATTCTGTGGAGATGCATTATGCCCAGAGCTGCGAAGGATGGAGTCACTGGTATCAGTGTTAACGCTGTAGATGGGGAGTACCAGTGCTCAGGCCTCAGAGCTAGAAGCCAGATAGAACTGTTCTCAGGTTTCACCATGAATATTTAGATAGCATGGAAGGGCCCACAGAGAGCACAGTCCTCCACCATAATTTCCTAGGGGTCCAGTGCCTTAGGTCAGTTGTAATTTTCCTGTTAATGAGAGGTTAGCATCAAAAACAAGTCAACAGACATGCTATTAGCTTAACTCTTGAGTCTTGCACATTCTGAAGTAAGGTTGACCAGATGGAGAATTCATGCACAGCAATGCCATGCTACGCTAGTTGCCTTTTTCAAAGTGTTATATGATTGGTTATAAATCAACAATAATAATCAAACAATATTGCTCTGGCAAGAGAAATAATATGACCTATGTGTCAAAAAACATATTGGTAGTCAAAATCTGACAATTTCAGTTTGTGAATAGTACCATAATTGATGCATTAGCAGCCATCTCTGGTAGCTTGTGCTTTTTAGTTTTTAGCAGAGGATGCACTAAACAGAAGCATTATCAATTAGCACAAAGCTAATATCAACAAGCTAAACAGAGAAATAAATAACTAATTTTCCTAAATCAAGGATTTTAAAAATAAATGAAAGCACAGTATCCATTTGCACAGAATCACAATTTCTACAGAGTAACAAGCGTTATGTATAAGTTGCAGTTTAACCGTGTAAGCTCAGTTAGGAATTCATGGATGTTTCACAGTTGTTTTCAAACAGAATGCAATCTTCACAGAAAGAGACAAATGCTGACACACACACACACACACACAAGGTGCTTAAATCCCATTCATTGCAAATGAGGCTGTTACATTTAAAGCAATTTAATTACAGAAAGTGAGAACGACATCTCATTCATTTTATAATGTCAACAGATATCTCGCTCAGTATATCTACTCTCCTGAGAGCAGGCTGAACAAAACAATCTGGATTTTGTTGTTTTCTCCTAGAATAGACGATAGGAACAGTACATTACTGTTTTGTTAGGTGAAAGGTACATTGTCCATAGTGACCATAAGGCCATTGTGCAAGTGTAGTTTCATGTTGCATGCGGTCCTCATCCTAACTAGTGTGTGCATTACAATGTGTGATGAGTGAGCTGTACAGGCGACTATTGTATAGCCTATAGAAAAGAAATTACGTGTGAGTGTGTGTGTGTGTGTGTGTGTGTGTATTTGTGTGTTTACATACATGCATGCAATGTTTGTGCCACTGCATCCACATGTGTGTTCACATGTTCAGATATACAGTAAATAGACATGCATGTAAACTGTGTTTGTGTGTGTGTGTTCTATAGCTGTTCAAACAGGGCGTGTCTGTCAAACCAGAACTCTAAACCCCATTTGTCCAGACTCCGCTGAGCCCTATACCAAACACAGACACGCACACACACACACACACACACACACACACATACAGAGAGAGAGAGAGAGAGAGAGAGAGAGACAGCAGCAGCATTTCAGTTACATGCCAAAGCAGTATGTGTCCATACAAACATATATACATGTGTGTGTGAGTATGCGTGTGTGTGTGTGTGTGTGTGTGTGTGTGTGTGTATGTGATCCCATGCGTCCTGCTGCTCCTCTTCCCATGGCTTGTTCATCTGGCTGTCAGTGTGTGGATGCGTGTGGAGTGTGAGGCGAGATGGAGGGAGGGCTGCTGTCTTAATCACAGGCCTGGCTTTCACTTGCAGCCTGTCACTCCACGCCAATTACAGTCATTACCTCTGATCAACATGTTTGTTTCCTTTGGGATCAATGCCGTCAAGACAACTTGGGGAGATCACATGGGGAGCACTGAGGAGATTGATGAAGAGTCTCAGCTTTCGCTCTCTTTCTAGGTTTCTCTCTCTCTCTCTCCCAGTTTCTCATGAGGGCCAGATTGTGGCTGTAGTTCTTGTGGACTCATCTTTATCTCTCTTGGGAACTTGATCATGAAAAATGATAGCCCACTTAACATTGACCACACCAGGTGTGTCACTGAAACATTCTGTTTGCTTATGCCGCAACAGTTACCAGTATTCAATGACACTGGCTACACCAGACATAAATTGATTTTGACACTACGAAGACAATGAGAGCACAGTGCCCCCAGTGCAGCCCCAGGGTAACTCTGTTTCTCTGCTACCTGCCACACTAGTACCAAATGGATTAGGACTCGCAGGTTTCCTAGCAAAGGTTTCCCTATTTTTGAAAATAATTCTGGTGATACTGTAAGAAGTTATTGCATTGGCTTGTCCATGGCCTACTGGTCCACATATGGCTGTGGGGGAATCTGAAGGATTTGGCTCGCAAAAGCTCTCAAAATGGGACTGAATTTGTTAACGTTTTGAAATTATTCATTTTCAGAACCTTTTCAGAGAGAAGGTACATGTTGATGCAACTTATCTAATTAGTTTTTTTTATTCCACAGAAACATTAGTCATTGTCACAAAGTTGCAAAGCCCTGTGTGCTATATAAAAAGCCATAAGTCATAAATCTGGAAATTTTGGCAAAAGGCCAAAATTGTTCACCGAAATGCTTTACATTACCAGGAAGTTGAGGGTGCCATAGTTTCAAAACTGTTAGTGATACCGACAGGTATGGGATTTTTCTGTACATTTGGCATAGGAGCGCCTGTGATTTTTTTTTTCCTCCCGATTTTTTTTCTTGTGTTAATTGGGTGATTTGCTATGGATTGACCCCATGGTATTCATAGAAAGTGTTGCCATTATTTCTACTGGTACCTGACAGCTAGTGTTTCTAGTCAGTGAATTTTGGTGTGTGTGTGCATGCAGGTGTTTTTTATGTTTTTTTAAGATGCTTCATTTGCATTGATGTTTTTAACATTGCTTAACTGTGTAGTCAGTGATGGTGTGTGTGTGCATGCGTGTGTGTGTGTGTGTGCATGTGCTGTCCTTAGGTGTGGGCTTCACAGTCATCCTGATCTCTCTCTATGTGGGCTTCTACTACAACGTGATCATCTCCTGGGCGCTCTTTTACCTGTTTTCCTCATTCTCGGGCGACCTGCCCTGGGTCAACTGCAACAACCCCTGGAACAGCCCCAACTGCTCTGACCTGTGGGCCAACAGCTCGCGCAACGACAGCCAGAAGACCACGCCAGCGGCAGAGTATTTTGAGTGAGCAATCCAACATGCCCTCTCTATTTATCTCTGTATCTCTTCTCACTCACACGCACATACACACAAAGTGACATGCATGCAAATGCACACACATACAGTACACACAAACAGTATTTATACGCACTAAATCTAATTTCAATATGTTGTCACATTCACATATTGTTTTAATGATAATTCTACATGCTTGTGTCTGTGTTTGTGTGTGCATGCGTGTGTGTGTGTGTGTGTGTGTGTGTGCATGCGTGTGTGTGCACACACACAGGCGAGGTGTGTTACACCTGCAGGAAAGTGGTGGCATCCATGACCTGGGCCGCCCCCGATGGCAGCTCACTTCCTGTCTGGCTGTAGTGATCGTCATCCTATATTTCAGCCTCTGGAAAGGGGTCAAGACCTCCGGGAAGGTTAGGACTGTCTCTCTGTCTCTTTTTTTTACCTGTCTGTCTCTCTGTCTTCTATCTATCTATCTATCTGTCCGTCCGTCCATCCATCCATCCATCCACCCACCTACTCTCTACCTAAGTCTGTTTCATTCCCTTTTTCTGTACGTAGATAGGGAAGTTTTTTCTCTCTTTGAAATTAGAATGTCAAGCAGGGTGTGTGTGTGTGTGTGTGTGCGCGCTACTTGCTTCTGTGTGTGTGTGTGTGTGTGTGTGTGTGTGTGTGTGTGTGTGTATGTGTGTGTGTGTGTAGGTGGTGTGGATCACTGCGACTATGCCCTATGTGGTCTTGACTGTGCTGTTGCTGAGAGGCGTCACCCTCCCTGGAGCCATAGACGGCATTAAAGCCTACCTCAGCGTGGACTTCATGAGACTACTGGAGGCCCAGGTACACACACACACACACACAGGTGCATACAGAGACACTCTCTTTCTCTTCTTCATACAAATAAATATTATTTACATATCTTCATATAAATAAACACATAGACACACACACACACACACACACACACACACACATACACTTGCACACACAAAAACAAAGGTAACATACACTTATGTAGCTCCTGTTCATGAGATGAAATATGTCCTTGACCCGTCTAAAATATGCACATGAATACAAAACTTCTGTAGGGTGCAGTGTATGTGTTTTTTTAATCTCATGTGTCAGTGTAAACTCGTCAACTATGACAACTACAGTATTGTTTTAGTGTGTTTCTGTCTTCAGTGCTGCGTAGTACAGAACACACTGTCATAGACAGTATAGGGCAAAGAGAGAGAGCGAGAGAGGGGACACTCTTCAACACCTGAGCATCTTTTTGTCTGTGAAGAGGAGAGTGGCAGTGAGGGGAGGTTCACAGCAAGAGGCTAATGACACTGTAGGGTTTGTTTTATGTGTCCATCTAACACTGCAGGTTTCTTTGTGTGTGTGCATGTGTGTGTGTGTGTGTGTTAGGGAGATGTAGATGTATAGATGTATATATTATCAAACAGGCAGCATAAATAAAAGAGGTCTGTCTAAGAATTTCCGAGGCAGATTAACTAACAGTCTCCACACCGGGTAGTCATTTCTAATGCGGTTAACAGCCTTTTAATTTTGCAGTCTAACGATAAAGAAGCAGAAATATCACATGTGTGAAAATGATCAGGCGAATAATCTGTCCCCTCTTTCCCGATCACAAACATGACCGTTGGCTCAAAGCGCCAATCACAGAATTAGATTAGGCACATGCATGCGATGGCAATTACCAAAATTACCCTGCATTCAGTCCTGGCTTTCATCTTTGTGTTGAATGAGTTTCCTGCAATTATCTCTAATAGCGGCTTCTCTGCGGGCGCGTCTTTTGTGGCCGCAGGTCTGGATTGAGGCAGCCACTCAGATCTGCTTCTCGCTGGGGGTTGGGTTTGGTGTGCTAATTGCTTTCTCCAGCTACAACAAATTCAGCAACAACTGCTACAGGTTAGTGGCCGCTTGTAGCTTCAAATAGCAGCCACAGCAGTAACCCATATGGACACACACACACTCACACACACACACAT
>JAIFZK010000015.1:9875000-9895000 GCA_027481765.1 Tenualosa thibaudeaui | reverse complement strand
GCACATTACATAGAGTTAGGTTTGGGTTCCTGTGTGATACACTTGTGGTCAGTGTTTGTCTGTGATTGTTGGGACAATGCAGATAGATCCAATGTGAAATGATGGGTGTCGCTCATAGGCAACAATATACATATTACATAGTTACTATATACAAATCTATGGGCAACAGGGCATCTGATTGTCATTATGTTATAAATGGTTGTCATGACAATAATGACATAGCCCCCGAGGCACCTTGGATTCTTAACATCATATCCTGTGTAACTGAAATCTTTATTGACATTGACATGCCATTGTGTGTCTGATCACAGAAACTGGCCTATGCCATCACACCGGAGACAGAACATCATTTAGTAGAACGTGGTGAAGTGCGGCAGTATACGGTAAGCCTGCACTGTGAAAAGCGTTATGTGTTAAAATTTGTTACGGTTCATTTGGTTGTGGAAATATAGCTGACAATCAAGACCCCCTCATGCAAACTTCCCTTTTTATTTGCAGCTCCATCACTGGCTTGTGGTTTGAGTTGCACCAATCAAAAAGAGCTAGGCAGCACAACAACAAATCGGCAAGCTTACAACTGGAAAAATCTGTGTAAGTGCCAACCAAGCTGTTAAGAAATCAATCCATAGAAACTAGTTGTGTTTTCTCTCTTGTGATTGGGTGTGTGGCCGTGCTGTGTGGTTGGCCGTCTGTCGGTCTCGATCTAAACTCGATATCCAATGACTGTTAAATGATGTCTATGTCCTTCCCCCTTTCTACTTATGTGCGTTTGCTTCTTTTTTTTTGTTTATATTTGATTATTTAATGACCTCAATGCCAGATTACAGCTGGGACAAATTGATTTCTGCGATCCGCTTGAAATGTCACTGGCAAATCAAAACACAGCACACACACATTCAGCAAACAAACAAAAGCACCCTGTAGATCCAGCCAAAATATAACAAGGGCCCCAGCTAATGATTTGACAGTGAAACACTGTAGGCGGTACTGTATGCATGTTAGCATTGACTGCGTTGTGTGATTCACTTGTAATGTTGCTGAGAAAATCCCTCAGATACAAAATGGCACTGAAATAGTTCATCTTGACCTGGCTGTGATTGAGAGATGGTTGTGGTCTACCAGAATTAGATTTAAAGCCATTCCTGATGGCCCTATATCACCCTGCTAAAGCCATAGCAGATCACTGCACTGCACAAGGTCACAAACTACAAACAAACCTCTCTATTGGCAATACATCTCAAGTCAAACTTCTTTTTATTAATCAGAGCAAATGAACTGGCTTACCCACATCATTGCAGGAGATCCTAAACATGCTACCACATACACCCACACATAGCTGCTAATTACTGATCATTTGCCCTATCTGCCCCATCGCCCTCAGTGGGAAAACCATCTTATCCACACCACTCCACAAAACCCTATCATCTTAAACAAAGACTTGAGATTTGAACTAACTTCACAGCTTTGAGTGGGTTTTCCTGTATGTTGCAGTGGGTGTTCCATGTGTTCCATTCTGTCCATGTATTTCTTAGATTATCATGGTTGCTGGTTATTTATTGTTGGCTATCACCAGAAGGAAAGTAATATTGTTTTCTTTGCATCATGGAGTTCTTTGCCTCTGCCTCATTCTTTAATTCTGTACAACAGCACACCTCAGCAGCTGTAATCCCCTACTTAAATTAGATTACGTCTGATTATATTATTTTGGTTTTATGTGCCTATACAATTTTTAGAATAGTTTCTGGAGGGGTCTTTTGGGGTGTATGTAAATTTTGTACATTCCTGTCTCAGTTGGATATGAGAATCTGAAACCTTGAATATACTTTTCTCAGTTGAGTATATTAATCTGAAATCTTGAAACGTCTGTCTCAGTTAAGAGGTTCCATGCAGATGGAGGCTCATTTGGCAGGGGTATGTGGGCGTACCCTTCAGGAAAATGACATAGATCGGTAAAATGACAATGTTCACTCGTCCAGAACTGCACGCAAAAGACACCCATAGTGAAGCAGCTGTGTGGAGCTTAGATGATGATGGGCTTTTCATTCAACTGTCTATCTTAGACACCCAAAAGAGACAAAGCAACCCCCCCCCATCCCTACCCCTTTACACCTGTTGTGGTGGATCAAAGTGCCTGATGGATATTCAACATGATGTCCTTTGTTTGGAAAATAATTTATCACAAGTAAAATAATGTCACCTTCAACCACATTAGTCTAGATCATGTAACCTTCAGAAAACATAACTTTTACATAAACCTCCTACATAATGTGTCCTGTCCACTATTCATGATTTATATCTTATAACATCAGACCACTGATTCTGCACCTTACAGCCTATAGCTTCCATTCACTTTTTAACCATGCTATTTACTCGACCCACAACATCACTATTATCACTTTTTCACACCTGACAATGGAATCTTATTCCCTATTTGAATAAGAGTACAAAACAGCTGCTGTTATCTGTGAGAGATGAAAAGATGATGCCTTAGAGAAGATAAGTAGATGAGTAGGATGAGATGGTGTATGGGATGGTGTATGGTGTAGTTACTGATATAACTGGAGTGGTTTTCTGATGACCGATAATCCAATCCAATATTTGTATGTGGGTACATCACAGCCTGTGTTAGATCTACTGTTATAACATCCTGATTCACTGTAAAGAGGCGCTCTTGGAATAAATACAAATGATCAGTTTGTTAAAAACTGAATGCATGAATGCTTGAAATCTGTCAGATTTAGGCTTATTTCCTAGCTATTCCTAGAGTTAACTTTAGAGTTTTTGTAGACAAGGCACGTGAAGAGCACACAGGAAAACCCATTCACTGTGAAAGGCAGATCATAGGAACAACAGATCACACCTGTCTCAGCACATTTAGGGACTCCTTATTTCAAGCTTGAAAGACCCCTCCAGACACACACGACCACCACTAACACATAACAAAACATTAAGTATGAACAGAATTGAACAACAAATTTCATCATTGACCTGTTTTGCTGTAAACACAATATTTGAGTTGTTTAAAAAATCAAATCAAATGTATACTGCAATTATTTTTGACTGTTTTGTACAGATACTCTCCATAAAATAATATCCTGTAGTATTCTAAAAAAGATGTAAAGTTTTGTGTAAATTTGTGTGATTCAGTTCTATCCATGTACTTTAAGAGTAAGCAGTCTGTGAAATCTCTTCATAATATTCTTCTTACCTCAATCTTGTAACCCTTCAGGTCATACTAGAGGGCATCATTGTTATTTTAATTCTCTTTTGTCTGTATAAATGTCTCTATGTATATACATATAAAGTGATGTGCAATGGAAATCATACCTTTCAAGCTGCCATGTAAGCAAAGATTTGCTATGTATGTCATTCATTATGATATGTACCTCGTAATTTGGCAGAGTTGGTTCTTGTATATCAAGTGAAGTATTTGTATTTGTGTACAGTATATTATTATATTGGATTGATATATTTGTTTGCATAGTGTTTATTTTTTTGAGAATCCAGATTATATCTCAATAAAAACATTATTAAATGGTATGATGTGTATAGTATCTGATGTGTAATAAGATCCAGGCACAACATTTGCATCACCATCAGCTGCTCACAGTGGGCCTGTCTTAGAGTAGTGTAATATGAAAGGGAATCAGATTCATTAAAGACAAAGAACTGAACAATACAATTGCATTGTTGGACATGGTATGACTGATAGTTAGCATTTTGTTTACTATCTCTGTCACCATGGTGATAGCCATGCCGCAAATGTTGACGCAGGCGTATTGAGCAAACTGCCATTTTAAATAATGTCTTTTTTAACATTCTACAGGTAGATTTTGACATTGTTCAATTAATTTTTGAAGTCAGTATGACCCCCTTAATCTGGAGTTTTGGATAACTCCCTTCATTTTGATTGAATCTTGTTAATCCTAAATAGCTGCCCAAAGGCGTTCCAAGATGGGGCCAAGTGAAGGGACTTGCCTTAAAAGGACTTCTAACTCATATTGTCTGTTCACTCTATCACTTTCACAAACAAGTTAGAATGAATAGCACAATTCTCACTGAAATTGCACTTCCCATGATCATAATTTTAATTGAGCTCACCGGCCGTACTTGAGCTATCCATGAGTCAACATAGAGTTGAGAGTCACTGGGAGCTATCTATGAATCTGCATACAGTTGAGAGTCACTGAGGTTTCCCTAAACCATGTGAGAATTTAGAAGAGCATGTAATCTGGGGTCACTATCTCCCTGTGGAAGACTGTTCTTTTCCTATCCAGGTGAAAGTCACACAGGTATCCAGGACTTACTCCATCTGTGTGAGGGTAAGATGGAGTCCTCATTCTCATAGTGCCTAGCTTAGCCCTACCCACAGCCACAGCAACACCATTTCCTTTGCCATCTTTGGAAGTTTTAACTTCAGTCTTTTTGAAGAAACCTTGAGAGATCTTGGCCTTTTTGTCAGTGGTGTCATTTGTCCTATCTGTGGAGTTCTGTCTACATTGTGCATAGCTTTTCCTATCTGTGATATTTTCCTTCCTGTTTGGCATGTCCATTTTCCTGTTTGGAAGATAGTTCTTCCTGTCTGTGGAGTCATCTTTACTGTCTCCTGGGTAATTCCTACGGTCTGGGGAAGAGTTCCTCCTCCTAGAGAGGAAAATCTCCAGCCTAGTCTGGTCTGTCTCATGTAGAATGGAACCTGAATTAGACAGACACAGTGCCTGTAACCATGGAGAAAGCATAACCCCAAAACAATGAAATCTATCCTCACAGTGCAATATTTAATTTGAGTTGTTTCTATATTACAATCCTCAAACCAACCAATGATGCATTGTATGCATGTGCATGTGTGTGTGTGTGTGTGTGTGTGTGTGTGTGTTTGTGTGTCCTTACTATCTACCTTGGGACACAAATCTGCATTATGCTTTATGCCAGCACTTTACAGGTGTGTTGTGTTTGTTTGTGTATGTGTGTGTGTGTAACCTGAGCGCAGGTGGTGCATCCCACAGTGCACTCATCATCTCACAGAACACTCATCAATTCACATCTGTATGAAAACATGACAGGGCTCCCTTCTTTACAACCTGTGCATCGATACTACACACAAACACACACACACACACAAACACACAATCTTTATGTTTACAGTTATACCCTATACTTATTTTTTCATTTGTCTACACACAAGGTATATGTAGGAATATAAGGTTAAATATAATACTTTTTAATGCTTTTATTACTACCAAATTTTTTTTTAAATCACCACACAACATTTAGGCCCCCACAGTAATGGGCCCATGGGGAGTATCTACTTTGAGATGCCTTACTAGTGTGGAATGTGGGTCCCAGAGAGAATGGGACTGTAGATCTGGGGCGAATTAAAATGATGCATGGGATCCAGACTAAGGGGTCCAGTGTGGGGCAGGTCTGGCAGCACAGAGTCATCAGTGACTAATATTTTTTTGTAAAGTAGGTGAGACTATGTCTCATGAGAAGGGTCATGCATCCAGTTTTCACTGTGTAGCTTAATTTAGGTTTAAGCCACACCTGGTGAAAAAAAAACACTGTATAGCCTTTTTATGATGTCAGGGCAGTTATGATTCTGGCTATGGGTACTTGGCAGACAACACATAGCAAAAAACACCACATTATAAACAAAAATACTCAGCTTTGATTTTAACCCTTTGAAGACCTTGTTGCCTGTTGATGATTGACGATTTTTGCTAACCTGGAGCTAACATATGCTACTACTCTCAAGCTAAAGCTTAGCTTGCCAGCTATCATAATGCTACAGTTGTATTTATCATTTTTTAGCCGCTAACTGAAATCCAGTTTCAGTACAATGTAAATGTCAACTAATAGTTTACTTTTTATGTCCATTTCGCGCAAACTCTGCCCTCTGCCACATAGGCTACATCTGAAAGGTAACAGGCATCAGCTTTGTTCAACCTCCTGACAGAAAAAGGCTACACTGTGAGCGTTCTGATATCCACAAGCTATCTTCTCATTAGTTTGTTCTTTAGCAAAAATTTGTGCCTGCGCCAAAAACTAACAGCGTAATTGTGTTTTATTTTGAAATATTAAGATTAAGAATGTGCAAGAACACTGCCCTCTACGAAGTTGCCTTGGCCATGTGCCAAAGCCTGTTTAACCCTGGCCCTACGCACAGCCAAACTACATGGCCACAGCTATTCAAGCGAACTTCTTCAGCATGCAAACTAAATCGAACTGGACTGTCCATTGTACCAAACTTCACTGAAAAAAATAATACCTCATAAAATGGCAATTAATAATTTTTTAAGGTCATTAGGAGGGAGCCGACCCATAAATCACTTTTTTAGGCCAGTATTAGTTTTTGCATTAAAATGTGATGTGACATCACCTTTGTTTGAATTGTCTTCAGCTCACTAATTGGCCATCAGTTTGATTGATATGTTCTTGACAGCCTTTGCCGGCAGTTTTTACGCAACCACAGAGACAAAATTATTTTTGAAAACAAACAAGGAAAAATACCCATCTATGTGTATAAGGCAGCATACACACACACACACAACAAACAGATTCACAAAAAAGCACAAGATATATATAGAAAGTAATTGAATGTGCATAGAAGATCAGATTCACACATACTCTCTCTCACACACACATACACACATATACACAAATTGCTGAACACAAAAGGCAGTTGTGCTATAAGGCTGTGGTGTGTAAACAGTCTGCTAATCTTTACACAGCTCTTCATGGGCCAGTTGGCTGACAGACAGAAACTGGACTCAAAGCTGGCTGCTGTTAATGGAAGAGTTAATGAGGTCACAACATGCAAAGACTAAGGCTGTCTGTGTGTGTGTGTGTGTGTGTGTGTCTTTTTGTATGTCTGTCTGTCAGTGTGTATGCGTGTGTGTGATTGTCTCGATCTGTGTGTCTTATTTGCATACGTGTACACACATTGTAAAGTGGCACTCTGCTGAACGTCTGATAAATGTGCTAATGGTGAAGATGACTTATAACAGAAACAAAAAGCAGACATACGCCGCTAAAGCAAACACAGTCAATCAGACAGGGCAAAGATAATTCAGTGTCACGATTTACACGTCTGCGCTCAGTAGCATTCACTGCTTAGCACAGAGGCTCTAAAAATGACCATGAAATGCAGAAGAACAGGATAATGTGAACATCATCATCATCATTTTTCCCTCACTTTGCCATCTTCATCACTACCACCTCTGCCACTCTCAAGTGGTGCCCCCTTAACTCTAAACCTTTACTGCATAGATAAGGTACTAGATATTGTACACAACATATAAATGTCTTGTTCTCATTTCAGCTTGGCTCCAGTCAGGTGTGTGTGACATTTAACCTTTGGACATTTAGTCATTTACCTGTGTGACTGGTCACACCTTGCTCATGCTTCTGATGGATCTCCACAGGAGCTGTAGCCTCTCTACTGCAGCTCTGAAAACACACAGTGGTGAAAGGATCTCTCCCCCTCTCTCTCTCTCTCTCTTTTACTTTCATTCATTCAAAAAGATACAAACACAATAACAGTAATGGCATACATCTGGGATCAGAACAGGATTTTACAATGAAAATAACTCAGTAAAGACAAAATAGAACTATTATTTAGAACTATTCCAATTGTAGAAACGAAAGCTATCATAGTCATCATATTGCACATATTGCCATATACTTTGGGAGCATTGTTTAGCATTAAGCATCTTCAAAAAAGAATGCAAAGGTATCCAACCTTTTGTCCTTTCATAAATCAATATGGCCAAGATCTACTCTACTATTTTACATTGTATTACTGATAGGTCTGGAGAGAAATGTTAAAATTCATCTTACACATAGTATCACTCATTTCAAGTGTCATCTAAATTAGCCTTTTTCCAATTCTGTTATGCACTACCAACATCAATTCTCATCAGACAGTGAAACTTGGATCATTTTGTACCGGGCAGGATGTTTGAATTTGATTTCATAGAGTTTTTAACAGGTGTATTTCCCTTGTCCCTGTGGGGAGCTACTCTTAGGTGCTGTGCTCCTGGCGGGAGGAAGAAGGAGAATCACAGAGGCAGATCAGCTTGCTGGTCTCAGAATTGTCAGTGGTAATGAACATGCAATTACATCCCTAAATGCTAATATTGTATGAGTGAAAAATGCAACTGTCAGGCCATTTGTGCACCTAAGCATGGAAGCGTTATCTCTGCACATCCTCGTTTCAGTTCAAAGTACACAGAAATATGCTTCTGAGACTCCACAGACTGAATGAGATGGCAGTACAAGGTTATGTGTTTGGTGGTTAGTGTGCCTATGTACTGATGATTATCTGCATTTAACTGGTTGAGGACATATGGATAAATGTATCTGGCCACCACTATCTTCTAGGTTTGGCTGTATCTCATCTTACACAGAAACACACTTCAGTGAATTGAACTCCAAAGTTGGCTCAGTTTACAGTCTATAAGACATGGACTCCCAAGTTGGAAGAAGAGTGGTGTTTGTTACAGTAACGGCAGTGAGTGTTAAGCACCAGCTCTGGATGTGTGATGATGGGACCCATCTGGCCCGTTTGGATCTGTCTGCTGGTCCTCTATATTGGCTGAGTGTTGCCCTCTGTAACAAAAGCAGACAGCATAAATTAGCAATATTTCACTTTAAAAAAAAACTGTAACGAAGCACATCATTTAAAAATTTAAGCCTAGATGATATGAAAAACAGTCCATAGATAATACAGTAGCATCTACTACGCAACATTTCCTGCAAACATTTTTGGTATGCTTTCATGATTAATTTATTTAACTGTCACCTTCAAACTCGTTTTGATAGACAGGCCATACTATGTCCACTGAGCTGTTGGTGGATGTGTTGGCAAGGTTTTTGCATGTTTTTCTAGGTTAGCTCACTAGTTGTGGACCAAAACTCTACATGTTCCACTGCTTTGTGAAGCATAAGATGTTTTTTTCCATTTCTGCTTTCATCTTTTCTAACCACAGCATACTACATTAAATTTACATGCAGGTATGTGAATTATGGAAAATTAATTACTACAATCTGGGGAAACTTCACCCATAAAGTCTTTTGTCTTCAAAACGTTTACCTTTTCTTCCAGGGTTTCAGAAAATCAATTCACATCTTCTGCATATGAACCAAATGGTCCATAATAATTGATCCATTATTTAACAAAAAGGTTTCCTCAGGTAATACAAATGGGAACAACCCCATCTATTTAATCAGTGAACTACTAACTTGCCCTGGGCAACAGTGAAGGCAGCCAATTGCATTGGCCTTCCCCAGCTGCCAGTGCCGTGACAGCAAATCTGGCCGGTTCATTATGTTCCCCCGGGGATAATATGAAACGCGCTCCTGGGCCACCTCAGGTGATTGTACCTCAGGTGAAGGTGAATTGACCAGCGCTGAGGGAGAGTGTGTTTGAGAGATTTCAATCAGGTAAACAAATAGGAAGGAGGAGAAGAGAAGGGAGGAAAAGGAGAGGAAGAAAGAGAGAGGCATGGGGGGGGGGGGGGCAATTCAAAACGCAGGCAGAGGATTGATCAGTGTGCTGCGATCAGCAGGTGGTTGTATTTATGCTGCAAGATTGCCACAAATTGAGAGGGGGCCCAGTTTCAGCCACACGGCAGCAGTCAGCATTGGCTATTGATCAGAGTCTGCCATTTGAAGGCACTTCAGTTCAGCTGAATCTGAGCAACATGAGAGGCTCCCAGGGATGGTGGGATACTGTAAGGTTTGTGTGAATGTGTGTGTGTGTGTTTCTTTTTACTGGAAAAACAAGCGCTGTCTGTCCTAACAGATTTCTGTGTGTTTGTGTGCATGTGTATGTGTGTGTCTGTGTGTCTATCTGTCTATGCATGTTTATTTGTGTGTACATGTTTGTGTGTGTATATATGTGTGTGTAAATATGTGTGTGTGTGTGTGTGTGTGTGTGTGTGTGTGTGTGTGTGTGTGTGTGTGTGTGTACATCTCTCACAGGCCACCTTCATGTCCCCTTCCTGTCTAGGCTATATTCAGTAGTCAAAAAGAAACTGACCAGATCAGTGTCTTCAGTGAGCTTTTGTGTTTGATCCAGTGAACTCCCCAAACCACAGGTGGTGGACTGGGCTTCAATCCCGTTGTGATCACAATCCACATGAGGCAAATTTTTGGGAGATTTTTCACATCGCAGACTGCTGACTGTAAATCAAAAGGGTGGCTTTACTTTGAAATCGCATATGGGATTCATTTTTAGACAGGGATGATTGAAGAGGTGGATTATGAAGTTTTTTTAAGCCTAAAAGGCATGTAGAAACCACCAACAGCACAACTGCTTTATATTTGGAACAGACCTACCAATTACTAACCCTGGTATTGATATGATGGAACATCCAGTCCAGTCATAGGTAATCCAAGGTAATCAACAGTAATCGATGTGGTCAGTCACAGGCAGAAGTTGTTATGTGTGTTTCCATTTTTCACACAATTGCAACTGAGTCAGACAGAATCAAACATGTTTGATATTCATTCTATGGTCGCTATGATACCAATTATGACATTAAAACGCCCACAACTCAATCGTTGGGTTTGCGCTCATAACTCCCAGTCATATCACAGTCTGTAGGTTTGACCTGCTCAATCTCGTTCTAATTGTAAAAGACTGAAAAAAAAGGTTCCTAGCTGTTCCTAGCTTTACGTATAGTGAGATGCATGATGGGAGATGGGCTAGAGAGATGGCTACATGGACAGCTAACTGTGAAGATCCATCTGGTAGGGGTGCCTGTCCAGTGCATCTTAAAAGCCAAATATTTGTGTCTGTCATATCTCTCATATGGAAAGCAGGCATGGCTCTTTGCCCTGGGTCCAGCTGCTGCATCTTAAACAGGGTGAGACGGGCTGGCGTCTCAGGCGTACGGGTGAGACTCTTCAAGGATAATCTGGTTATTGTTTATTCTCCATCATCATTACCTCTCCTCAGCTTGTGCTGACAGCCACGCCAACATGCTGTTCCCCTTTGCACCGGGCTCCTCTGCCGCACGCTCTGTCACCGGTGCCCAATTACAGGGCACTTTGGACTGAGAAGACACACACGGCACACACAGCAGTCGCCATTACCTCTAGTACCCACAACACAACACAATACGACAAAACACAACACAACGTGACAACACTAGAACAATTACCCAGCATTCAATACTGCTTGGCATATCCACTCTAATCTGCGAGCGCATTGTCCATGCAGATAATACAATAAGGTTTTCTCTCAGCAAAATGCGGGCTTTTATTTTCTGATTAGTGACCGTGTTATAATACCAGTGAGCGGCGCCTGGCTTAAGTGTTAAGGGAAGAGATACTTGAGTGTATAAGATCCTTGAGCACTTCAGTGCTGCCTGTAGACATGTGATTTACTGATAATAACCTCTTCACTAATGTCCCTTACTGACCCCCTTACATGTCCAGGTGCTCATTGCTTTCTCAAACTAAATTGTCGACGATACAAATACATGACAGATCGATGAACAGCTGAATAAATGAATGAATGAATAAATGAATGAGAAAAGAGAGAGAGAGAGAGAGAGATAAAAAGCATTGTGTGATGTGTGCAGCAAAGCTTACCTTTTCCAAGATGTGCAGGTGTGACTGACCTCTCTCCTTATCCGGCACTGTGAAGTGAGGTGGAGCTACACCTGGAGAACACAGACACCCATCTCCCTGCTCTGACATTACATCATCTTAACACCACCTTTGTTGTGTGACCCAACAGAAATTCTAATCTTACCAACAATCCTGTTGACTTCAGCAACAGCCACACTCTTCCCCTGCCAGGCCCTGATGAAACCAGAAAAACACACACAGTTCACACACACTCTTGGTACAGCAGTACACAGAGAGTAATACCAATTTAGTATACTATATGTAGGCCTTTACGTTAGGTGGAGTTTTTTCCCACTGTTGCTTAGAGGTGTGAAAACCCTTATCATAGCCATGCACATTCTATGTTCATACTAAATACACATGGGCTGGAGATCTGACTTCACTATATTTCTCTCAACAATATATGTGAGACTGACACCTAGTGGTGCATTGTGTGCACTGACTCAAACCCACCCTCCAGGGATTCATAATGACAGGTAATTAGGAATGGTGTTCTGAGACACTGCACTGAACTGTGATGCTGGGAATGGTATCAGGAAAATGAATCTGGGTATCAACTGCTTGGACTTAGCTTTGCTTAACTCTCCAAATGTGCTGTGTAGGGTTATGCTTCACTCTGCTTTGTTTTGCTTTGCTACACTGTGCTGTGCTTTACTGGGCTAGGCTGTGTTGTGTTGTATTGTGCTGTTCTTTGTTGTGTTCTGCTATGTTGTGTTATGCTGTGCACTGCTGTGATGGCAGTGGTGCTGGACTTACTCCTTGACCAGTTCCCTGAAGCTGAAGAGCCGTTCTCTATAGGCCCTGGCCTCAGCTCTTATGTCCCTCAGGTCTTTCTGTAGCTGCCTGACCCTCTCTTCCAGACCCTGCATTGTTTCATGTCTCTGTGTGTGCATGCTGACCCTCTCTTCAAGGTCCTGCAGTGCTTCATGTCTCTGAGTGTGCATGCTGACACTCAATCTGGGGACCCTACGGCTCATCCTCTCTTACTCTGGTGTACGCGCACACACACACACACACACACACACACACACACACACACACACACCAGTGCACACTTTATGAAGTCTATGGAGATAGTGGAGGTTTTACAGTATAACAGGTAAAAAAAAAACTTACACACCAATGCAAGCATAGAGAGCTCCTCCTACTGGTGGATAAATGTAAAACTCCCAGGAGCAGCTGCTTCCCTTAATAGACTAGGGGACTGAACAAAAAACTCGGGTACTTTCCATCTTAGACATGAGAAACTGGGTCATGAGGTCAAAATCGCATACTGTCTAAACAAACAGCTCTGAACACAATGGTGAAAGAAAAATGTAACTGACAAACACAGGCAATATAGCCAGTGTGAAGACTACCTAAACAAAAAAAGTTTTTTTTTCTTTTTTTTTCGGCTCTTTTTCTCGAACCTGAAATCTGGTTGGAGAATGTCCTTGCAAATTCCTCTTTTTGTATCTGTTAATCAATATAGGCTAGCAATAAGGCTGCAGATTGCACTGCTATGTTGCATCTGCATAACCTCTATTTATGTGTTGTTATAACGACCAAACGACCAAAACAAACACGTTTCCCTTAAGCCAGATCTACCTTGGGGGCTGCATGAGACTCCCCTGATATCTCATTAAAACAGAACTCTGAGAGTTTTCAATGTAAAACTAACCCTCTCCCTCTTTTTAACAATTACTTTAAAGATTCTTCGTACCTCTCCCATCAACGCCAGCTGCTTATTTTGCAAACAAACCTATAGCTTTATCTGAAAGTTGGAGACATCGCGGGTCTACTCTGGTTAATGTGAAATCCCCCAGATGCGACGTGAGAATTTGTTCGTTACTATAGAAACGGTTAGAAATAACAGAAAGGTTCCCATGATACCCCACGCGCCCATCACAGGTGCGCAGAAGAAGTGTGTGTGTGTGTGTGTGCGTGCGTGTGTGTGTGTGTGTGTGTGTGTGTGTGTGTGTGAGAGAGAGAGAGAGAGAGAGAGAGTCCGCGTCCCCGCGTCTGTCAATATTGCGTGCTCTGAGGAAGTCCTTTGCCTGGCATAGCTTACACACGCACACATACGAACGTTGTGTCACCTGTAGCTTTCCTGCCTACGTGGACAGAACTCTCGGAGTCGATAAACCGTGCATGTGTCTAGCGCTTTTTTCTGGCATTTTATCAGTTGTAACATGACCGCAGAGGACCAATAACCCGTGCCCCCTCTCGCTCTCTCTCCCAGCGTGCGAACATTCGCTCGGATAGACACATATGTCCTACCTATGAAAAGTGCTTGTGGCAATAGCTGCACACCTTTATGTTTCTTTCTCTCCTCAGTTTGTGTGCTCTACTCGGTCTTTGCTTCACGATGAACGCAGAGAAGCCAAATTTCTTGTCGCAACCCGTTGTAAAGAACATTTTTGTGTACCGAAACGGAGATCCTTATTACGAAGCGCGTCGTTTGGTGATAAATGAAAAAAGAGTGTCCAACTTTGAGACGTTTCTGCGAGAGGTGACAGGCGGAGTGAAAGCTCCTTTCGGAGCAGTGAGAAATATTTACACCCCTAAAGAGGGACACCGTGTGGCTTCGATGGAACATCTCCAGAGTGGAGAACAGTATGTGGCTGCTGGCCGAGAGAAGTTTAAGAAATTGGAGTAAGTCACAGTAATTGTATTTATCATGTAACCTAGCAAATGGGAATTGTTAATTTCATTGGGAATGGTAGTCTGTCGTTAATCCAACTATTATTTTTTTATGGGATTGTATTTTTACTCAACCTTCTTTACAAAAAGAAGGCTTTTTATGTCTCTTTTCAAGTTAAACACACTAATACAATATAATGTGGTGACAGTTACTTGCAGATTGGAGAAAGGAGGAGACGAATGCAGCAGACCAATGGTTTGGTGAGTTACTCTGAAGAGGTGCACAGAATTGCCTCTTTAACACACGTTTTTATGTTGTTTGCAGATGTGAAACGACTTCCAGAAACATTTGTTATCTGCAAGTAGCCAAGTGTGCAACTTGTAAAGAAAAAGTTTTCAAAAAGAAAAAAGTTTGCACAATTCCAGAGAGAAGAATCAGACAGAAACAATGAGCCTAATATAAAAAGATGCAAATTAAAATGTTAGTCAACTCTCACCAAATGGCATCATATCTTTATACCTGTGTTTTAGGAATATGGTATCTGCCATCAAATACAATACTGGGGTTGTTTGCTAAATTCACACTCATTCTACACATTCACTCTACATCATATTTGTAGAGTCATCCAAGAGTTGTTGAAACACTATAATAGACACTATTAAGTGTCTTTAGCACTGCAGCACTGCACCATCACTGCAGTGCTTCTCAGTCAATGGGCACAGACTGGTTAATAGACGAATGACACTGCTTAGAGCTTATGAACTCGTTATGGTATCTTTGCACTGACCATAGAGCAGTGAGCAGTGTGCTTGTGTGTAATAAATAAGTGAACGCTCAATAATTACATGGCCATACTGGGATCAGATGGCCTCACACAAGGGGAGGCAGACAAGCGAGGCGTACAGCTTAATGACTCGTAGCCTCAGGCGTCTGGGGGTAACCACTTTGTCTGAGGCCCATTGCTCATGCTTGCATTGCTCATTCATAAATGATCAGACATCCACTGTGCATGCAGTCGTGGAGGACGTCCTGTCGAGATCAAACGAAAATGATTCTGAAAATTGTTTTTTGAGTCCGTACTGCTCATTCCACTGACACACATTTGGCCACACAAATACACACACACACACACACACACAAACACACATAGGCTGTATACAGTGGTACAATATGCAGATCCTTGTATTAGGTGCAGCTGTTCCATTGTTTATTCATACACACACACACATCAGGAGTCTGATGTACACCAGAACTCTTGCCATTCCCTCATAGATCACTTAGGATGCAGTTCGCTTGCCATAACATTAGGATGCGATATGCTTGCCATAGCATTAGGTTTAGGGTCCATCATAATTAACACACACACACACACACACACACACACACACACACACACACACACACACACACCGAGCCTGATTATTTTAATCAGAGAGGCCAATCAGGAGGTAATTCGGGCCTTTCCAAGCCCCACCTAAAGGTTGTTTAATTAGTCGTAGGTCCTTCATCACCAACAAACACAAGGCCACGGCACTGTCTCTAGGCAACACAGGCCACCTCAACAGGACAGTGCAGCTAAGGACAGAGCAATGCACCTGAGTTTGGCTCTGTTGGTAGAGCAGTACTGCTGAGTTTTGGTGCTGAGGACGCGGCAGTGTCCCACAGTTTGGTACTGAGGATAGAACAGTGCACCTGAGATTGTGGTTAAGGACAGAGCAATGCAACAGAGCTCAGTGCAAAAATAACAGAATGGAGATGTAGGTGCTATACAACAGAACTCTGGTTGCTACTATGAAGTTAAAATTGAAGCAGTTGTGCTGAGAGAATCAAAAGAGTCAAAATGAGGTCAATGTACTTAATACTCAAGTACTGAGGACACCTGACCCACTGGATAAGGCATAAAGCCTAAATGTTTGTGATTGGCTGGGTGTCCAAACGTGTTATATGACAGCCTGCAGAGAGGTGCCCATACTTGTATTAAGTCTTGAAGCTTTGAAAAAGATGCCAAAGGGTTGGGGACAGGTAATGCAGTCTCCTGACGGTCTGATGATGTATATGTGCTTTTTATTGTGTAGATCAAGCCAGTGCCTCAGAATCGCTTCGTTGTGTCTGCACGCTTCCTCAAGCCCATCAAAGAGCCATGTGCCATCTTGTAAGTCTGAAAAGATGTGAATTGTTGTGGGTAAATATGATAATGTGTGTGTGTTTGTGTATGTGTGCGTGTTTATGTGTGTGTGTTTGTGTGTGTTTACATGTGTGTGTGTGTGAGTGTGTGTGTGTGTGTGTGTTTACGTGTGTGTGTGTGTTTCTGTGCACCAACTCTGTGTGTATTGGTGTAGTGTGATGGCAAACGGAGACCTGCTGAACCCTGCTGTGAGACTCCTGATCCCACACAGGATTGTGGGTCAGTATGACCGAATCCTGGAGATGATCACTGAAAAGATGGGCTTGAAGATCCTAGGGGGTGTCCACAGGTACACACACATACTCACTCATACACACTCACACAAACACACACACACACACACACCTGAGGAGGCGGTGGGGCTACCAAAGCAGAGCTGCATTCACTTTCCAGCTGTTGAATTGCTTTTGTGTGCATTGTAGCCACTTAATCTAGCACAGATTCCTCAAACTATTTGACAGTGTTTGGCAAGTGTCTCTGTTGAAAATGAGTGCAATTGTTCACTTTTGTGTATGACTACACTTAAGGATTTGGAGACAGAGGAGTCAGAGGAGTCACTCTGGGTCATCTGTCAATTCTGTTGGTCAAGCCTCTCTCTTTTGTAGGTGTCTTCTCCATCAGTGACATTTTAAGTGCTTACCGCAGAGCTTTGGAGTGTTGCTGTGAGGTTCCTTGAGGTTGCTTTAGGTACCTCTAAAGTCTTGTGTTCAGAGATTCAGGACTTCTTCTTTGTTATCGGTCAGTCTGTACATGCTGAATGGGACCCAGATTACTGACGGAAAGGAGCTGGAATCTGGGCAGCTCTACATTGCTGTTGGCCGGGATAAGTTCAAGAAGCTTCCGTACAACAACATGTTTTTTGGCAAACCCACAGGGATCAAGAGAGTCTTTGGGTAAGCGTGCTAAGAAACAATACTGGAGACACACGTGAACCAAAGCAGACACATGCGCACACATTCTTACACTTTACTGTAAACAGACACACAGAGACAGACAGACAGACACACACACACACACACACACACACAATAGAAGAGTGAGGTTTATTGTTCAACCATCATCTAACTACTAAGTGGACAATTATTATGTTTCAGCTCCAAAGCACTATCACTGCCACCCATATCGAGAACCAGGAAACAGAATGGTAGTGTAAGTACAGTGGACTCCTCTCTATGTTCTGAGACTCAGCGTTGTTTATACACACCACAGCTGACATAACATAATCCTCTTTCAAAGGGATACTGTTTCAGACTTCTATCAGACACTGCTGAAATATGACATGTTGTATATATGTGTGTGTGTGTGTGTGTGTTTGTGTATTTGTTACCCCCCCCCAGATGAGCATACCCCCCCGGCTGGCGTGCAGTGAGCCATCTGAAGGTGAGCCCTCCATAGCATCCCAACGCACTCGTGAGCACCTGTCGTCTATTGTCAAGCAGGTGTCCCAGAGCCGCCTCATCACCCTCCGCAACAAGAAAAGCGGACTCAGCATGAGCCTTAGCGTCAACGAGAATGGTGAGAGAGACAGCCACCTCAGCCAATAGCCAGAAAGGACAGGGAGGGACACGCCTCTTCTGTTTCTCATTGGCCAGACCAGACCAGACCAGACCAGTCTTGAGTTTTGAATCAGTTTTACCAATCTGCAAAGATTTGGCAATGGTGTGCATAGGAGCCAAATAGAAGCTGACTCTAAACATGGTTAGAACTAGGATCTTAACAGACGCTGGTTGAAACAGAACTCTAGACCTCTGTTATTTGCTAAAGTGTGTAAGTCCATCAGACCACACTTACATACAGGCCTACTGTCCTGTCAGCTATTCAATATTGCAGTGATTTGAGACTGATGGCATCTTTGACACATTTAGAGATACAGATAATAACATAAAGAGAAAGACCTAATGACAAAGACAGAATGAGAAAGACAAAGAGAAAGACATGAACAGAAAGACGCAAAGAGAAATAAGTCACATTTTATATGATTATTTTCATGAGGGCACAAAGGGAACTGCTGAATCAAACTGAATCAAGTTCAAGCCACGTTTTAGTGGTCTAATGTACAGCATCATTGTAATTAATTGCTGCAACTAAAATTGTTTGGTTAATCTGGACAATATAAAGCCCTACTCTGGACCTTTCACACCATTGATCTAAATTCAGATCTAAATGTGACCTGGCTCTGATTTGACTCTTGTCTGACACAGGATCGCCGCTGACCAGCTGTCATGTGATGGCAGACTTGCTTGCTTGACTGCTCTGGCAGCTGCCCCTCACACCATGTGTGCTGTGTATGGTGTCGACTGCATAAAACTATAATGAGATTTTGTTAGTGTTAATGGATGGCAAAGGCAGAGGTGGCAGGTATCGGGTGCGTGGGGTAATATGTCTCAATCCTGTGGATGAGGTCAGGTGAAGTGCGCCACCTGCGTGAAGGGCGTGTGGTTTTCGGGCTCAACTGTGAGAACATCTCCGTTCTTGTCTGGTGCACACGCGTAATGTCTGCGAGGGCGTGACTCAATACCTTACCTCTCTCTAGGAAACTCAGACCTCATTTTTTCCTCTCCAAGATGGGGGTGAAGGAATGTTTTTTTGATCATAAGAATTCACTTATGTAGGAGGAGGTTGTAGTCTGTGTATGTCAGTAGTGATAGGAGGCATTTGTGATGAGTTGAGAGGCCCTGTATTCTGATTGATAGTCTTGAGAGCGAATGAGATGAGAGGGGAATGACTCGACAGCCAAACAGTGAGACTGAGGTAGACTAAGAGGACACAGTGGCTACTGTGTGAACTATAGCTGTAATATACAGTAGGCAGAATTTGCTGCAGTGTTTGTTCACGTATCAAACAACATATTTGACCTGATCACCAGAGACAGACAAGTTACTTTTCTACCTTTGTCGTGATCTGTGACTTTGCTCCTGTGATCCCTCTGCCATGGATTTGTCGAGACCAGTGCCAGGTCTTCTGTGAAATAATATGCTATCTCAGTTTACACAACTCGGTTTACACATCACTCAAAACAACTGAGCTCAGATTTAAAATATGACAGAGATTTGGTTGCACCTGGGGATTTAGATTGAAACAGACTATTTTTACCACATTCTTTGGAGTATTCAGACACACACACACACACACATACACACATCCAAAGGACAGAACAACCTCTGACCAAAGACAGATGATGTAATCCAGGCAGGTTTATGTAATAGTTGCTGTCATAGCCACAAGGTGGCAGTGTTGATCCACCAGATAGCTTTTGGAAAGTGCCAGTGAAAAGTCCTTCACTGTAGACTTCAGATGGGGGCTTGAGAAGCATGATGTCATTGTCACTATTTATCTGGCTGCATCACACACACTGAGGACACTAGAGGAAGGCCAGTGCCTTTAGAGGGGCTTTATTTAAATCAGAGAGGGACAGAAGCTGCATAAACACAACTCAGACAGGTGCATGCATGCACATTACACACACACACACACACACACGCACACATACATATATGTACCACATCCCCATTCATGTTACATCCAGTGATAGATGTTAACCATTAATGTTAT
>JAIFZK010000015.1:9830000-9870000 GCA_027481765.1 Tenualosa thibaudeaui | reverse complement strand
ACGCACACACACAGAGAGACACTTGCTCTAATGTCTGACCTGAGGTTTACCTGTATTTATGTATGTGTATCCTCCACCTACTCTTCTCCCACTCCTCTTCTGTCTCTGGGCCTTGGACTGTTCCTGAATCAGTCTCAGCATCTTGGTCTGCTCCCATCAAGTATGTATGCAGGAGTGTAGTGGTTGACAGATAACAGCAAGTAGAGGTGATAAACACATGATGAAAACAGGTAAACATCAGATCAGACATTACAGTGGACATAAAAGTAAATTGTGCATGTGTGTCTGTGTGCAAAGGGTACATTTTGTATTTGTATGCGCTGTGTGTGAGTGTGCTTGGTGTTTGTGTGTGTATGCTTGTGCATGTGTGTGTGTGTGTGTGTGTGCAAACGTGTGTGTGTGTGTTTGAGTGTTGTCAGCTTTAAGATGGAGTGTATTTGGCAGGATAGGCAGACAGGGGAGCAGCTGTCAGACTAGCATTTAATTCCTCCTGCATAACACATAATGACCTTGCCATGCTAATTGGCCATGGGCTGAGCACTCAGATGGGTACAGCCTTCTGATCATGGCAACACACACACACACGACTTTCTCTCTCTCACTCTCTCACTCACTCTCTCGCTCTCACACACACACACACACACACACACACACACACACACACACACACACACACATATATGCCCAAAGAGCTCTTTACTCATCTGCTTGGCTCTGGGACTTTCAACATGAATGTAATGAAGGAAGGATTTTTAAATGTTGCATTTAATTTGATCCAGCATTTTTATGGGGCCTGGCCCCTCGCTCAATCACATTAAAAATGTTTATAGTCACATTACGTTTTCTTGCTTACAGTCAAGGCCTTGGACTACAGTTAATAAATGTAGGCTATTTCCATAAAATATTCAGAGAAGCATATTATTGCCACAGCGTTTTATCTTCTCGCTTAAACCTTAATCTGTTTTGCATTTGAAATGCATTAAGCGCCTTGGTAAAATAATATCATCTGTGAAGTCATATTTTTACAGAGGGACTCTAGAGCCAGAGAAACCTGCTGGGGAGCACATTAACTTCTGCTGTTAATTATTTAAAATGTATTGATTTCTTGCACATTATTGGAATGTATAATTCATTAAGCAAAAATAAAAGGATTCATGTAATTTTCTTGTTTATCAGAGCATACAACAATATGATAATAAATCTGAAGAAGAGAGGGAGAGAGAGAGAGAAAGAAAAGAAATACTAATTGCTCTGTTCCACTTTTGATCAAATGGTCATTTTAACAAGCGTGCCCCTCTCTCTCTCTCTCTGTGTCTGTGTGTGTGTGTGTGTGTGTGTGTGTGTGTGTGTGTGCGTATGCGATTTTAACTAGATTTTGCTGGTCACATGACTTTAGAGCAGCATTATATGAAGACTGTTTCCCTGTCTAATTGCATCTTTGTCTTTGTCTTTGTCTTTGTGGAGTGTGTGTGTGTATGTATGGCCGTGCTTACCCGCACCTGAGAAAATTATATCATGCATTACTATCATTGTGTTATTACTGTGAGTATATTTAAAGCACAGCACACAAGTCACACAATAGAGACACACATTAAATACACACGTAGTACGTATGTTAAAAAAAGCATGTTTTGACATTTTGCAATTCTTCAATTTCTCCGTTCCTCAGTTTAATTTCCCTGCTGTTTGAATTCTTGGTGAATTCATATCACCCAGAAGGTGTAGCTCGTATGTACATATCTAGAACTGTGGGCTGACCCTAGTGATCTAACGCACAGCCTTAGTTGGCCTGGTCATGTCCTTAGGTAGACGTAATATGGAAAATAACATGAAATGACTATATGTTCTGTGAGTGGAGCTAAAAATAGCTCACATAGTACAGTCCAGAACCCTAATATACTCCACTCTAATCCACAGCACAGAACTGCAGATGACTATGGGACAGTTCTGAGCCATATCAGGTCCATATATGGACCGTGTGTGGGCCAGTGCTATATGCCTCTATTGACGGTACAGAAAGCTTGAAGTGACTTCAGCTAAGGCCATATAGAGATTTTAATTGTACACCTGTGTATCCTGATTTGATGACTTCCAACAAATGGTGTGTGCGTTTGTTTGTTTGCACATATTTGTTTGTGTGTGTGTGTGTGTGTGTGTGTGTGTGTGTGTGTGTGCGTGTGCGTGCGCACAGGCTGAGATCACACTCCATGCATGGTCATAGTTATATCCAGATGGCTGCTGACGTGATGACTCATGTCCCTGTGCCTGCGCCCCAGTGGACTGAGAGTGAGGATGGATGCATCCGTGCTGATACAACACAGCACCTTAGTCAGCAGCCCAGGCAGGGTTTCATCCTGCTGAGTTTGGTTAAAGCATGAAGCAAAACCATTTAATGTTTACAACACATCTAGGTCTAACGGCCTCTCGGAGCTTTTGTAGTACCTGGTGTGGCCTCAGGAGGCCAGTGTTGCACTTCAACAGCACAGCACACACAAGAAGACCAGACTGTTACAGACTGTAGTTAGTTATGATTGGAGTAATTGATCCTACTTCTTCATCTTGATAAATCTTGAAATCTTAGAGATTATTTTGGAAATCACAAGATTTTGGAGATGAAGATTTCAGTCCCTTGCTCTCTGTTCAAAGCATTGAAATGATTGAAATCTGTGTGTGTGTGTGTCTGTGTGTGTCCACATAGGTGATGGGGCTCCAGGTACAGAGGAGGCAGGAGGTGAGAATTCAGAGGAGAAGCCACCTGAACAGGAGGAGCCCAAAGCAGAGCAGGTAGAGGAACAGACACACACACACACACACACACACAAAGAGAAAAACAAATCTCCATTAAGCTCTGTCAGTTTGCTTAACTCGTAGTTGTGTTGGTAGTCTTAGGCAGCTGAGATGCTTATTGGGAATGTGAATGTTACAAATGTGAACTGTAAATGTCCTCAGTAGATGGTTTGGACCCGGACCTTTTAGACAAGTTTTCCTCTCTGTCTCTCCCCTCTCTCCTCCTGATGAACCCCAGACTCAAGCAGAGGAGCAGGCAGAGCAGGAAACCGGCAGTGACGATCCAGATGCCGCCACAGCACAACCAGCTGACACTGAGCAGCCGGATTCCTCCAGCGCATCAGCAACTGAGGCCCAGGACACAGACGAGAGCAAAGCAGCAGAGGAGTCAACAGACACGATCGAGGAGACAGGAGAGGAGCAGATAAAGGAAAGAGAAGAGGACACAGGGAGCAGAGAGAAGGAGAAGAGAGAAAAAGAGAAAGAGGAGGTGGGCGAGGAGGGAGATGGGAAGGAGGAGAAGGTAGGAGCCGAGGCAGAGGAGAAAGGTGGTGGAGGAGAGGAAGCAAGGGAGAGCGATGGAGGAGAAGGAAAAGAAGACGGGAAGAAAGATGGAGGAGAGGAAGAGGAAGAGGAAGGGACGATGAGCCCAGAGTCTGAGGTGTCCATAAAAACCAATGGAGACGCAGAGAAGGACAGAGAGACAGATGGAAAGACAGAGGAAAAGTAACAAGACAGAAAAGTGCAAAAGTGATAGGGAGAGAGAGAGCTGCATAGAAATAGCACAGAGAAACAGAAAGTAATAGCAAAGGTCAGATACACACTGTGTAAGGACAAGAAGTTAACTGCTGAAATTTTAAGATCTATGATATTTTATTTCTGTCTATTTAGCAGCATTTTAATAGATTAATCTTTAAAACTCAATATTTAAAATGGAAAATGCCTCAGAATGACATAATTCGACTTGCTTTCTGCACAGAATGGGGCATAGAGAACAGTAATAGCACTGGGACCACTGGGACCGCCACTTTCTATCCAAGTGCTAGTGATGATGGTGTGTCTGTGTGTTTGTTGATTCCTCAAAGCCCCCGTTTGAAATGCATGCTGGGTGATGTAGTGTGTATATGTGTGTAGTATGTATGCAGTAGTGAAGCCAAGCTGTGGAGTTGAGCATGGAGTCTGTATGGCACTCAGAGTGGCAGGATCTAGCCCAGTTCTGGGACATGATCTGTATCTTTGTCTATGGCCATAGGAGTGGGAGCTGAATGTAGTAAGATGCACTTTATTTTTATACATGCTGATATTTATATTAGAGTTTATCAGAAGCAGATTATTTATATAATGAAATGTATCAAAGATGTTTTATTTTCCTCAAGTAGCAAGCTGGTGGCTGTGTTTGATAGGCTATGCATTGATTGTTATGTAAGTGTTCAAAGACTGTGAATGTCAGTGATGTCATGGTGAAATTATGCATTCATGTCATTCTGTTATGATTACAATGTAGGAATGCAACTGAGTATGGAAAAACAGTGATCATGATATTTTATGATATTTCATGTTTGCTGTACTGCCACAACACACATCTGCTTAGCCTGTTTCTCACTGGATGTTTCCAGTTATTTGCAGGCTCTTGGGCAAATGTGGTTTCAGTTACATGTGGTTCTGACCCAGTGTCTCCTGCTTACCAGTTAATCCTGATTCTGAGCCCAAACGTTATCTCAGGTGAACCTCATATTCTGCTTTCAGCCTCTTAGGTGTAAACACACAACATATTTTTACACATCCAAGGAAAATGAAGTCAGCTGAAATCACAGTAGATGAAGTGTCTTTGTGTGAATGGTGTCTTTACATTTTGAGTCATTGTTTTGCACTCTGGAAGTCATCTGAAGCAAGAATGTTCTTTCTCCACTTGTTCATTTGCTTTCCCTGATTATAAGTAAATAAATTAATCTTACAGTCTTGACATGGTGTTTTCATATGTGAAAATCAAGCTTTGGTACAAATCTAAGGTACCAGTCTTGTGCTGTCATGCACTGTCTTGTTTTAATGGTGTCAATAGTGTCAGTAATCTGTTCTAAGTGTGTCTGTGTGTTTGTGTGTGTGTGTGTGTGTGTGTGTGTGTGTGTGCATGTCCATGTGTCTTCATGTGTGCTGGATCTAGTTGGCCTCTAGTGAGGCCTTTACAGAGGGAATAGAAGCTTTTAGCACCATGGACAGCTACCATCTGATTCCAGTTCCCTCAGCCCTGCTTTACTACTCTGGTGGCATGCACAAAACTGTGAGCAAATATGCCAAATGGTGTGTGTATACGTGTGTGTGTGTGAGTGTTTGTGTGTGTGTGGGTATGTTTGAGTGTGTGTGTGTGTGTGTGTAAGTTCTGGAAACTGCTTCCTCCCACAAAGCTAACAGATGGATCCAATTCACTGGTCTCTGATGTTCCTTGACATGCAGTTGCATAGTTAGCTAGACAACTAATTAGCTTGGTTGTCACGACCGCCTCAAGCTGTGGTTGAGTTTGGCTTGTGTACTTTGTGGTTATCTCCACTCCACTTCAGTTACCGTTGATCAAAATGGCTCTGTGCGCTAAGGGACAGACCTACAAACCAATGTCAGACCAATGATTCTAAGGATGTTTGCAGTGATGAGACAAAACACATTAAGCCCGCCTCCATCATGTCAGGGATAAAAGTCCTTTTTTGATCGGTTCACTAGCTCAGACATATGAAACAAAGGGGAAGTAGGCTTTGTGACCATACTGAGCTACAGCGAACCTGAGCTTACAGATCAGGCTGGATTTTCCCACACTAAGAACTAATAGAGGAACCCTTACATTGTACATGCTAAACTACATGTGTAAATGCAGAGAGCAGACACAGTCTTGTCCCTGACAATGAAGGAATGGGTTTTCAACACTCAGTCTGTGCCTGGTTTATGGCATATTGAGAGTGTGAGCACAGGTAGAAATAAGATGGGTGTGAAGATGACTCACAAGTCCTGCAGCGAGGCAAGACGAGAGAGATCCCCACGCATGAGTCACATGTCTCTTCAGCCCTCAAGCCCCATAACTGTTCTATTTCTAGATGCTGGATCCTCCTCAACAAACCCCCTTTGTGTTCTTGGTTTAAGAGATTGGATCCTCCTCAATGACCCCCTATTTGTTATTTTTCTAGAGATTAGATCCAATTCAACGACCCCCTATCTGTTATAGTTCTATAGAATGCATCCTCTCCAACGATCCCGTCTCTTTTTTCTAGAGATTGGATCCTCCTCAGCAATCCGCATCTGTTATTTTTCTAGAGATTGGATCCTCCTCAATGACCCCCTAACTGTTCTGTTTTCTATAGAATGGATCCTCCCTAGAGGCCCCTATCTGTTTTCTGTTCTGTTTCTACAGATCAGATCCTCTTTGATGACCTAAATGGAAAATCACTCTCTCTCTCCCTCTCAAACACACTCACACACATACACACGCACACGTCTGCTGTCACCAGTTTCTTAAGAAACATACATTCACAGGTGTATTCCTCAGAGACCTCCCACAGATCTGCAACCTAGCTGGAGACACAGCAGTCAATAACAAATGCCACAAACAAAAACAACAATAGTGCAGACAGCCAGCCAATGACAATGTCAGTTTTTATTTTTTATTTAAAAATAGACATGTTCGGAGCAAGAGGAAAAGACTGTTGTCTTGATAGAGATTTACATGAGGGCAAGTACAGTATGTAGTGTAGACATGGACCAGATTATTATTAGTCCTATAAAGCTTTCTGACATCAGTGAAACAGATTAGGTCCATCAGATCCACAATCTTTGGACACACTTCAACACACAGTCCACACAGACCTGCTCTGTGTTTGGATAATCTGATATTCAGTGCAGGGGTCTAGACTCCCATGTAAGGGCTTCAGATGATAAAGATCCTACCACATATCTCCAGTCATATCTCCATTCTAATCAGCGTGAGTTCTTAGAAAGTGTTGATATTAAATTTTGCTCGTTATAACATCATACATTGTTATAACATCATGGGCATCAGTGCTATCCCAGAACTCTACAAGCAGGTAGACGTTGTGTTCTGTGCACAGGCAGAACCAGTGGTGGAACATTTTCTCTCTGAAGCTTGCCTTACCCTTCCACTCCAGCAGCACTGAAGTCTTAACCTTAATGTACAACATACACATAGCACAGGCATCAAGACAAAAAATCAATATTATGTTTGTTTTGGCTGTATTTGTGTTTGTGTGTGTTTATGTGTGTGTGTGTGTGTATGTGTGTGTGTGTGTGTGTGTGCTTGGAAGAGCAAAAGAAAGGCTAAAGAAAGAGGTAGAAGAAACAGAAGAAATTAGATGAGCTGAAATGAAGGAAATGTCACTAGAAACTGGAACTTTTAAATGTCAATACACACACAGTGTACAGTCTGTAACACAATTTATCAGACAGGAAGGAGTAAGGGTATTGTCTTATATTGAATCTGAATACTTCATAATACATATTTATTCTGTTTTATTCTTTATTCTGGTGAGAGAGAGAGTGTGTGTGTGTGTGTGTGTGTGTGTATGTGTGTGTGTGTGTGTGTGTGTGTGCGCGTGTGTGTGTTCATGTTTGTGTGTAAGAGAGTGTAGTGGCCTGAGGGCAGTAAGACTATTTACTTCAGAGTAAATACAGTATGATCACAATTATCAATAATAAATTTTAACATCATTTCCACATTATAAACTGTTGTAACTTCCTCACTTAATCACACACTGACCCTATCAACATTTATATGCTTCAAGCGATTATGTTAAGGATTCTGTTGCTCGGATTTCTGTGGTTATTTGGCATGCATCACAGCGCTCAAATCTGCATCTTAATCTTGGCTTTAAGACAAGGCTTAAAGATGAAAGCTGAAAAAAGACATGTTGAACTTCCATCTAACTCGTCCCTGTCCTGCGTCAGCGATGTCGTCCTGGCTTGAGAGAGAGGAGTGTTTGGGGTGAACTGATCTGGATGCTGACTCAGCTACTGTGTGTCCTCCCTACAGATCGGGACCTTGCGTACTGCACTGGCCGGACGGCCAGAATGCGGGTCTATTTCCAGCTCCCCAGATGAAAAGTGATGGCTGAGGCATCAGCACTGGATGAAAATGAGAAGAACTGACCTCAGAACTGCTTCAGTGCTGAATCCTGGGGGCTTCAACTTTGGGCTTTTACAAAATGCCTTAAGACAAAGTCAATTGCTATTGATTCTGTTACTACAATAGATAAAAATTGAATTTAAGATCATACAACTGAATTGAATTGAACTGAAATTAAACAAACTGAACTGAACTGACTCCCCAATGCAGCTGCATATATAGATGGTTCTGATCCAGCCTGAAAGTGTATCTGTTCCTTCTGCTCTGTGGCTGGCTTCAGTGCTAGCCAGAGGCCACTGCTGCAGCATGCTGTAAATAGCAGGAGTTAGCTATTGGTGATTGACAGGGAGCTTACGCCTGCCTGAGGCAGGCAGCGTGGGAAACAAATTCTCACACGGGCATAAATCAGGAACGTGTCAAATCAAATCATCTGTAATCACATTCCTGGAGTGCTGCGTGGCATGTTTTTTTTTAGACTAATGTTGTTTAAATATGTGTCTATAGTCCATGAAGAAGAGACTTCAAAAATTCTAACATGCTTCACAAAATGAATCGTACCCTTATTGTATAGTGGCCTCACCTCTTTTGGTTCTTTTTGTTTGCTGTAATGATCAACCTATGCCTTTTAAGAGCACTGTATAACTGTACGTGAGCTACAACTATATGTAGGTTGTATATACATACATGAACTTCATTATACCAGAGAATATCAGGTCTGTGCATTTACATCTGAGTGACTGAGAAGTTTTGTGATCTGGGATTTTCCAGCGTGATCTGGAAAATGTGCTTGTCAACACGGGTTAACCTAACTTAGTCCAGAGTGAGTTGAACTGCAAGTGATGTCAGAGTGTGTGTGAGTGTGTTTGTGCTACAGTAATCATGTGTTTGTGTGTATGTGTGTGTGTGTGTGTGTGTGTGTGTGTGTCTTTGAGCGCAGATGATGTGTGACTGTTTGTGTCTGCCACGTGTGTTGTATGCCTTATTTGTGTGTGTCTGTGTGTGTGTGTATTTAAGTGTCTGTTATTATGTTAGTGTGTGTGTGTGTGTGTGTGTGTGTGTGTAGTGTTCGACTGCTCTTGTCAGGTTCCTGTTCCCGGCTGCACGCTCTGCACCCTGGACAGGGTGACGGGCACCTTGGCGTCCCCAGGCGTTGGCGCCCGTGTGACGGGGTGGATGGCCGACTGCAGCTCGGCCAGGCGGTCGCGGAAACGCTGCTGGAGCTGCTGTTCTTCCTTAGTGGCTCCGGTATGAGTGAAGGCGGCCAGTAGCAGCCCCAGGGCCATCCCAGCCCCACCCACGCAGAAGAGGATGGCCCCAGCCAGCTTGCAAGCGTCCAGGGCATGGTTGAAGCGCACGGCACGCTCATCTACAAACAGCAGCTCATCCTCACCAAAGGCCTCGATGCGTGGCGCCGTCGCATAGCCCACAAACAGCACCACCAGGCCCGCCAGCATGATCAGGCAACCGAGTACCACACAGACCTGAGAGAGCAGAGGAGACAAGGGCAATGGGCAGAGGAGAGGACCGGGTTGAAGAAATGATAGAGGGAGAGCGGAGTGATGAGTAGGAGAGAGGGAGAGGAGGGAAGGAGCAGAGCAGGAGATGGGAAAGAGTAGTGATGAGGAGGAGAGGGAGAGAAGGGGAGAGAGTGAGAGTGGATTAAAAGAGAGGAAGGATGAAAAGAGAAGAAAAAATAGAAGAATAGAAGGGAAGAGGAGAGGAGAGGATAGAAGTAAGGAGTAGAGAGAAGGCAAACAGTGTGGGCAGAGAAAGAGAAAAAGACAATGGAAAGGAGAAATATATAGTCATGCAATCACAAAGAGAGGAAAAAATTATGAAAGGAAAAGAAGTCAAGAGTGGAGGGAGGTGAAGATGACAGAAGTGGAGGAGAGGAGAGAGGAAAAAATGGTGAGAGGCATGGAGAGGAAAGCAAAGCAGTGTGGAGAGCAGAGTTACATAACACATAATCACACAGTCTTCCCTGTTAATTCAATCTGAGACTAATCCCATTGTGCAGCAGAATTAACTTTGGCAGACGGACCACTCCTTCCTTTACACAAAATGGCCACACCAAAGGCACGCTCGAAAACGGATGTGAGCCAAATCCAGTGCCGGGGAAAGGCAGGCAAGGCAAGGCCATTTTATTTATAAATCTTCTAACCAAGGCAACTCAATGTGCTCTACAGTATCTGACAGTAGACAAGAGAGCCCTAAGACTTCATTTAAAACAGGCGATGTTTGGACATCTGGGAGTTTGTTCCAGATTTGGATTGGCGCTGCTGTCAGTCCCAGCTGTGACCCATACCTTCCAGAGGACAGAGCTCCACCGGCTGGGCGATCTCTGGGTCTGAAAGTCAGCCTCTCGGTCCCACAGCGAGCCAGTGCACTCCTCATAGAACTGGTGGAGGTAGGAGCGTACGCCATACTGATGCCCGTTCACCGCACCATACTCCGAGCCACAGATCTCAGAACAGGACGCCATCCTTCACTCCTGTGCTCTCACAAAGATGTGGACACACACAAGCACACACACAAACACATGCAGACAAACAAAAAGCAAATGAGCAAGTGTATGTAAGGTTAAACAATCACAAAATGCACAGACATAAAAGAGAATAGCCTATAATGTCAGGACAGACATATTATAAATAATCCCAAAATTTTAACCACACAAACCCTGACTTACACACATTGATGTTTATATGAGCACACAGTTACACAGGCACACACAAACACACACCAAATACTTTCATGTAAATGGACTTCACTATGAGTTGCCTTTGATTTTCAGCATGAATGGCCCAGCTTTCTCTTATTCTCTCTCTCTCTCTCTCCCTCTCTCTCTCTTTCTCCCTCCCTCTCCCAGCTTGTGTGAAGCGCATCCTCCATGCTTATCAGCAGAGCAGATGGCTGCTGTGTTTACTGTGGGATGCTCCTTTTTAAACCAAACTATCCTCAACCCCTTTGGACACTGCTTCCCAGCCCAGCCCATCCTAGTCCAGCATGCACCAGTGGTAGGGGGTATGAGATGAGGTGGGCTTTGGGGGTGAGGGGCTGCCATGCCTGTAACAAGCTAATTTAATCATGGCTCATTGTCATCCTGTGGAGGATAAAATGGGAACAGTCTCTCAGCCATCTAGCATTTGTTTCTATCTCTCTCTCATTTCTCTCTCTCTCTCTCTCTCTCTCTTGTCTCTCTCCCCTCACACACACAGAAACATACACATACACACACACACAACAGAAGGGTCCTTTCTCTCCTCTGGTGATGTGTGTGTGTGTGTGTGTGTGTGTGTGTGTGTGTGTGTGTGTGTGTGTGTGTGCACATGCCCGTGTGCATGTGTGTAAACACATCCCGTTCTTGTCTTGTTTCACCTCATTTCTTTTACCTTCATCCTCTCTTCCCCCACCTCTGTAATAATGTAAACAGCGACATTTTGACCTTTTCCTGAAATTAATCAGACAAGGCTGCAAACACTAAAAAGGTCTTTGGTGACAGTGATGATTAGAATGGGATTTTTTCTTGGAGGAAACTACAACCACAACAAGCACATGTAGGCTTCTTGTAGAATCCTCATTTACCTCAATGTAAAAGCACAGTGGCCCAATGTTTCAGTGGCCTATGTCATGCCAACATGAGTCAATTAACGCACTTGTTGATGAACTGTCAAAGACAGCTTTAATATAAAAAAAATTCTGTGGATAAGATCATGGCACCAAACAGTCGGAAAACGTAACATTGTCACAGTACACGAACGGCGTAGGCGCGCGTCATTAACAATGTGCTGTCCATGGTGCTAAAACAAATCAGCGTAACCGATGACGACATTCAGATGAACGGATTTCCGTTCTTTTTTAGACAAATGAGTGAAGCTTTCAGTGGAAACTTTGTGACACAAACGCAAGACAAAATTCATAGCCTGTCACCTGTAATCCGAATTTTTTTTTTTTGAAAAACTGTGACAAGAGGCAGTGAGAAGCTGTTCTACTGTAGGCTACAGTTTAGCACAGCCTGTAAATTGACAGCGTGGACAATTGCTATTCACCTTACGAACAGCCTAGCACCATGCTGTAATCCCCTATTCAAACCAGCAAGTGTTTTTAACCTATTAATTTGCCACGTGAATCGAGCAATTCCTACTCATACATCTGGCTGACATTTATAGAGAATCTTCAGCTGGAAATCCCTATCCACTCACGGTCAGCCGGCTCAAATAACGGATAGCCTACCTGTCCTGACCTGCCTGGAGAGTGACGCGGTGCTGTTGGTGCTTCACTCCGGTCCCATCACTCTGGCGCTTGCATCCCCGTTGCTGATGCTGACGATGATTCACAGGCTCCAAAGCTTTTTGGCGCATGCGTGGAGTAGGAAGTAGGGAGTGGAGCGTTAACAGGACCCATGTCCATTCTTTCTGTATTTATTTATTTATTTATTTGTTACGTTATTTCTACGTTTTTTACAGATGTTATTATTTTTACGTGCTGGCAAATTGTTACAAATTACTACGTTATGTGTAGTCGTTTCATATAATTTTTTGTACGATCGCAGTGTCCAATATAAGCTAGTCTATGAACATCAACCTGAAGAGCGCCATGCACGGACCGTATCAGGTGTGCATGTAGAGAACAGGTCTGTTTCCAAGGTCACAGCAATTCTGTAGCCACAGTATTCAGGCAAACGAGAGCGTTTATTGTCTTCGCAGAAATGGCGAATATCCTCAAAGCATTTTTTGTCAAAAGGAGGTGATGTGACGATGGCTCGTGTCATTTTTGCATTTCGAGGTGCCTTAATAGTTAGGATATTCCTAATGACGTCCTCAGCAGTGGTGGCTATTTCAATTTCTCGTGTGCTCGTGAGCTATTAGGAAGCTCGTGGTTACCTCTGAGAACACTTGATTCCCCTCTTTGTTTCCATAGGAACAAGAGCCCAAACACTGACATAATAACTATAATCTCTGAGTAATTCAACATTATTTGACCCTCGATGCCAATGTCTCTGGTAAACATGTTAACAGTAACCTGGCATTTCGGCTTTTATATTGAAGAAATTGTTATACACGACAGGCAAGCTAATATTTATGAGAAATATCTGGATTCTTTTCCAGACTATTTATAGCAATTTCTCTGACGTCTTACGCGCGCATAGATTAGTCACAGCGCCATTCAGAAGAAGCTGTGTGAATAACGGAGCAGAAATCTTTACGACCTCCAATGTAGAATTTTTTTTGTTTGTGAAATAGGGCTTGGAAAAATTTGACAAAATAAATTTCTGGGAATTTGACAGGACAGCACAATGGCCCTTTTATGTTAGATCAACATCAGCAGCACATTACCCTTTATTTCTATTGCGATCACAGTTGATTGTCTCAGGGCAGGCAGTCTTCCATCTGTGTTCACCAGCTGCTGCTTCTGTGGAGCACAGTTGCCATGGTGACAATCGGACAAAGGTCACCTTCAGGAAGTTCCCGATGTGTCCCTGTTGTAAATTAGGTGGGGATGATCCCACCTCTCACATCCTGGGTTTGAACCATCTCAAAAATCTCTCTCTCTCTCTTTCTCTCTCTTGCACACACACACACACACACACACACACACACACACACACACACACACACACACACAAGCCAGCATGTCTAAACTCACACAAATGCACTCTCAGGCACATATTTTTCCTCTGCTAGTGTGTCTCATTAGATCTGTAGCTCATCAGGATGGGTAGTGGTGCCTGTGACTCAGACAATCAGACACAGATGCAGCCCCAGTCTGAGTGTGCCCTGGTCTAATCAGCAGTAATGGGCCTTGTGGTACATGATGTGCAAACTATAGCTTTCACTCGCTGGCTTCTCAGTATGCCCTGGCTGACCTCAGCTCTGAGTGTGAAAAAGCACACCTCACCTCAGCCAATCTCTCTCTCTCTCTCTCTCTCTCTCTCTCTCTCTCTTTCTCTCTCTCTCTCTGAGAGTGTCTGTGTGTCTGAGTGCATGTGTGTGAGCCTGCACAGCATGCAATTAGCAAAAGCAGTGTTATTTCCAGGCACAGGTGACTCATCTGTGTAACATATGTGTCAGGGCTAAGGCAGAGTAAAGGCAGTGGGTTAGCCAGCTCATTGAATATTTCATAAAACAGAATCTGACCACTGAGGACATCAACACTTACCAAAAGATAAGTGAGCTGTGAGTGTCATGACAGGAATAGAATACTTTAATATGATTGTAATTACAAATATGTTGTGCAATGTATTTCAAATATTACACCATATTGCTTTTACAGAAGATATTACAATTACAATACTACAATAACGTGACGTACATTTCCCCGAAGCGGTGATTTGTTTATAAATAGGCTGACAGTAACAACATGAAAGCAACTGTTAAAGACCTTCATCGTGAGGGGCACAACACTAGAAATAGGACTCTGTTTCCATGACCACTCACTGGTCCACACATACTCATCTACACACATGTACAGACAAAAAAATCAACTCATACATTGATAACACTCCAGACTCACATCCAGTTTATAGCAGTGCATATAGTATCATTATCAATGTAAGTCAGTACACCTATGATATCACCAGACAGAGTAATTAAGTTCTTCACATTTGCACATTAATTCTGCATCTTTAAAAAAATGCTTGTTGCCTAAAGGCAGAGTGAACTAAACTGGATAACTGATCTTTTCTGAATAGGATTAGGACTGGGAAATTTCACATCACACATCACTATCTAACCCCATGGGCCTTCGGCTAGTTTCAGGCTAATTTCATTATTTTCACTTTTGCTAATGCCACCAAGGAAAGTAGATTTCCACAGATGGGCTTAATATTTACATGCATATATTTTCATGTTTATCCTTTTTTTCATGTTTTTATTTTTATCACGTACTGTTTTTTGCTTCATTTGTGTGAAGCATGTGAAACTACATCTTTCAATGAAATGTGCTATATCAATAAACCGGAATTACTGCTTGCTTTCTGTTTTGACCAAACACTATTCTGCTGAGCTGTATTTACTTTCCAGGTGCTGAATCTCTAGCCCAAGAAAGATATGGCACCATCTACTGGGGATTATCTCAGGTAAAGTAAATGGAAGATGCGACTTGATAACAGTGTTTCTCTTATCATTTTGTTACTGCTACGGGGCTGTCAGTCTCGAAAAGTTGTTAACCCAAGAATGGGTGGGGTCAGGAGCCATGCTCACCCAGAGGATAATTTTGAAAAGTCACCCCTTAAATGATGCCTTCTGGTAAGTTTTGGTGAAAGAATTGGGCAAGTTTAGATTTACAAATAAGACAACCAGCATCTGGAGTGACAAAGATAATACTTTATTCATGAGGAGGAGTTTACTGCAGACATTGAAGGACCTCGCCCTCCTCAGGAAATAGAGCATGCTCTGCCCCTTCCTGTAGAGTGTGTTAGTGTTAGCTGACCAGTCCAGTTTCTTGTCAAGATGTAGTCCAAGGTCTCTACATCCATCCCATCAATATAGACAGGCAGCATGTGGGGGATCTGACCTCCTGAAGTGCAGCACCATTTCTTTGATTTTGGTGATGTTCAGCTGTAGATGGTTTATCTTGCACCATCCCAACAAAATCCTCCACAAGGCTCCTATACTCTCCCGCCTGTCCATCCAGGCATGGATTAAATCTCATCTGCAGTAGTTTGTCTCTCAGCAGAATGGTGTTGAAGGCACTGGAGAAGTCAAAGAACATGATTCTCACAGCACCGTCACCTTTGTCCAAGTGGGAGAACACTCTGTGCAGCAGATAGAGCATTCTGCCCTACTACATTCTCCTGTCAGGCAAACTGCATGGCAAACATGAAAGCGGCAGCCGTTCAAGGGTCTTCATTAAGTGTGAGGTTAGGGCAACAGGCCTAAAGTCATTGAGTTCCTTTGGATGTGCCTTCTTGGGAACCGGTATCAGACATGATGTTTGGTGGGGGCATGTGGAGGCGATTCACATAATCACATTTTGAGTAACTGTAATGAAAAACTCATTTCCTCAAGATATCCAGGGAAAAAAATTTCAATAGTGACCTATGGCTGAGCCATCTGTTAGGCTATCCGGTTTGTTGTGTCAAAATATACCTTGATCACTTTGTTGGCCTGTGTGTAAATTAGAAGTGCAAACAGTCACCTATGGTTGCTGAAAGGTATCTATATCCATGATAAAATATGCAGACAAATTGTGAAAACGGCTTAATCCTTTTGAAAATGACTTTGCAGTTTGCAAACATGAAAAATAGCTCTTTTTGGAAAAAATTACTTATCAAGCAAAATTATCTGCCATTGCAGCAAGGAAATCTTGATTTAAGAAATATTTCTTGCTTTAAGTATCTGTGATAAGATATTTAAATAAATAAATTTTCTTATTTTTGAAACCTAGTGTCTAGAAACTAGCCAAACTTGCTAAAACTAGTCAACAAAAAGGATGAAAACAAGACAAATGTGCTTGAGTCTAGGACAATAATGCTAAATTCAAGTCAGCCCAAGTGGTCTCCTATCCAGTTCCTGACCAGGAATTGTACCTCTTAGCTTCTTATTTGTGTTGTATTGCTTACCTTAGTTCACCACCATCATTACGACCAGATCAAACACTATATGTCTAATTGTTTTGATAACAATTATCACAATTTGCTCCAGTGTTCCAATGTTTCCAAACTAAGTTTCAGTATCAAGTTTCAGGTCTGCAAGTCATACGATCTAGCGCCACCAATTTTCAAAAACAATCAAAATACTGAATTGTATTCAAAGTGAAACTAATTTTCACAGGTCACAAATTTTGGTTGAACCAAATGACGTAAAGGTTACCTATTGGTGTTTAAATTTTCCAGAGTGTTCAACCGAGGTAGCTAATCAAAATTGGCAGCAAGGCTATTAAACAATATATGAGCTTATATCTCTGCAGCAAATTGATGATCAGATCCTATCCAAGTGTCCGACTTTGGCTCCACACCTGTTTGTGAAGACTTTTGCAACGACTTTTGTGGGAAATTTTGCATTATCTTGCATTCTGCAAATAACGATGGACTTCCTAGTCACGCCTCATAAAAGCTGCCTATTGCCATTTTCATGCATGGAATCTTTAATGCAATACAGCAGCTCCAAATTTGAGGTTGTCATAAATCATCATGTGTGGTCACAAAACATAGTGTACCACATACAGTAGGGAAAACAAGTATTTGATCCCTTGCTGATTTTGTTGGTTTGGACACTAATAAAGACTCGATCAGTCTGTTATTAATGGTAGGTGTAGTTTAACATGCTGAGACAGATTATCACAAAGAAAATCAAGAAATTGACTTTAAAGAATTTGTATTAATTTATTTGCATTTTATTGAGGAAATCTAAGTATTTGAACCCTCTTGCCAAAAGGACTTAGTACTTTGTGGCAAACCCCTTATTAGCAAGCACAGAGGTCAGATGTTTTTTGTAGTTGATGACCAGGTTTCTGCACATATTAGGAGGAATTTTTGTCCACTCTCCTTTGCAAATGACCTCTAAATCATCAAGATTCCGTAGCTGTCGCTTGGCAACTCTGAGCTTCAGCTCTCTCCATAGATTTTCTATAGGATTCAGGTCCGGAGACTGGCTGGGCCACTCCATGACCTTGACATGTTTCTTCTTCAGCCATTCCTTGGTTGCCTTGGCTGTATGCTTTGGGTCATTATCCTGCTGGAAGACCCATCCATGACCCATTTTAGGCTTCCTGGCAGAGGGAAGGAGGTTTTCATTCAGGATTTTACGGTACATGGCTCCGTCCATCCTCCCATTGATACGGTGAAGTAGCCCTGTGCCCTGTGCAGAAAAACACCCCCAAAGCATAATGTTACCACCTCCATGCTTGACAGTGGGGATGGTGTTCTTGTCATAAGCAGCATGTCTCTCCCTCCAGACACGATGGGTTGATTTAATGCCAAAGAGCTCAATTTTGGTCTCATCTGACCATAACACCTTCTCCCAGTCACTCTCCAAGTCATTCAGATGTTCATTGGCAAAGTTCAGGTGGGCCTGCACATGTGCTTTCTTAAGCAGGGGTACTTTGCGAGCACTGCAAGATGTTAAACCATTGCGGTGTAAAGTGTTACCAACTGTTTGGTTGGTGACTGTGATCCCAGCAGCTTTAAGATCATCCACTAACTCTGCCCATGTTGTATTAGGTCTATTTCTCACCGTTCTCATGATCCTGAAAACCCCACGAGGTGAGATCTTGTTTGGAGCCCCAGACCTAGGTTGATTGATGATCATGTTGTGAGTCTTTTACTTGTGCACAATTGCACCAACAGTTCTCACCTTAACGCCCAGCTTCTTGCTAATGGTTTTGTAGCCCATACCGGTCTTGTGCAGGTCTACAATCTTCTCCCTTAAATCCACAGAAAGCTCTTTATTCTTTCACATGTTGGAGAGTTTGGAGTCTGACAAACTGATTAACTCTGTGGCCAGGTGGCTTTTATTACAAGTCATTAGTGATACCAGGTGTCTTCAATTTAGGTGACAAGGTAATTTGGAGAGTCTAACTTGTCTGTAACTTAACAAGAACTCTTGATGGTTACTAGGGGATCAAATGCTTCTTTGTCTCAATAAAATACAAATAAATTAATATAGATATTTAAAAGTTATTTTCTGTATTTTTGATATTCTGTCTCCACATGTTAGAATACACATACCATTAAAATTACAGACTGATCAAGTCTTTCTTAGTGGGTAAACCAACAAAATCAGTAAGGGATCAAATACTTGTTTTCCCCACTGTACCTCAAAATTAGTTGTATTACCTGCATAAGACAATTCAAGACAAAATATACTAAAACAAGCCAAATAGTAAATGAATAAAAGTAAATGAATCTTAGAATAAGTATAAGAAGATAAATATTGTTAATTTGGGGGATTGCATGAGTAAAGATTTTCATATTTTGCAGTTGTAAGGTTAGGGCAGGGTTAGGGTAGCCTAGCTGTGATAAAAGCAATGCCATGGTCTTGTAGGCTATATGTGCCTCTCCACAACCTTTCAGACTACATTTATAGGCCTATTACTACTACATCATCTTTAAATTATTTGAGGACAATATTTTCATTTCTTTATGTTTTTTAGTAGCTTTGCTTTATAAGTTTTTCACAGTCATGAAATGACTACAGTGTGTGGTGAAAGATCATTGATCTGCTTTTACCCTCTTTGGTGTGGTGGCTGCCTCTCCTTCCACAAGCACAAAAACAAGCGTTCTGGTCACGTGGATTATTTTTTGAGTTACATTGAACTGGACCAACTGTCTGCTACAGAGTACACTGCAAACCAAGCCATCTCCGGCAGCTAACACTAACTGAATGGGGCACAAAAACTCTCTTTCAGTTTAATTTCCCTTTGCCCCATTCAGTTAATGTCAGCTGCTGGTCTGCTATCATGGTCTGCATTGTATCAATTTTTCTGGTTCTTTTTCCTACAGACAATACTTGGCAACCTTAAACAACAGGGCTTTTCATTGATGCACACCAGATTTCTCCTGTAAGGTGTGTTGTTCACAGGAACAAGAACACAATTTGCATATGTCAGTTAGGATTTTTGCAAGTCAGAAATTGTCCCAATTGATGAAATTGTGTGTGTGTGTGTGTATGTGTGTGTGTGTATACATGTGGGTGTGCACGCAGGGTGGTAGTGGATGCCAAATGTGAGTAAAATTTCTCAATAGTTTATGCACTAAATGTAGTTTTTAACATGTAAAGTCCCACTGAGTTATCCATATTTACCATTCAATGTTAGTGCTACTGTTATAAAACACTGGATAATGATCTTCTATTATGAATCATGTTTGCTTATTTTACCATTGTGTGTGTGTGTGTGTATGTGTGTGTGTGAGAGAGAGAGAAAGAGAGAGATAGAGAGAGGAAATCATTCAGTGCCAGTCTGACAAGATACAGACTTCCTGAATTTTTACACACAAATTTCTTATCTTTTATTTGTGAAAATGTGATGTCTATTTCAATCACTGAACATGCAGCTGTTATTGGTCTTGACGTCGACTAGCACTGTTGATGAGAATTGGGAAGGAATGTACTAATCATATGTGAATAATCCCACACATTCATACATGACATTCATGACTCTGTGTCCTCAGGCAGCCATGTCATTACTGTGCAAATGAGGTTTGAATGCACAAAGGTCAGGTGTGTGTCTGTGTATGTGTGTGTTGGGGACTGGAGGGGTGCATGTCTGTCTGAGTGTATCTGGAAGTGTGTGTGTGTGCGTGTGTGTGTGTGTGTGTGTGCATGTGTTAGTCTACATTCTGTCATTTTTGCACACCCTGCTGCTGTAGATGTCAATCATCAATATCACTGTGATTCGGCCCCAAATTAACCTGTTATTCTCAAACCCCTGAGTTGGTCTGAATCCTTTCTGACACATTCAATCAGAAACCACATTAAACAGAGTCTTAATTGGCAATCGGTGTCGGTGACCTCTGAGTGAAAAGAATTTAAATCAACCTTGATAAGGCAATGATGCACATATGCATACACACATGCATTGTAATGTTCAGAATATTTTTGCTGTATCAAGTACCACAGGTGCTGGTGTCTTACATGTGGCAGGAGGGATTAAAAATGAGCCCAAGAACAAAAATTTAAATCAGAAACTCGGCTGATGACATTTTATGATAACCATAGCCAAAAGTGAAAACACTATTTCAATTTTTAGATTAATTTATTGGTCCAATAACTTTGCAATATATTTTATTCGCACAGTCTGTAATTGTGAAGTAACCTGTTTATGAAATTAAATGCCTCTTATAAAAATATAATGTTCAAACTTTCTTTCTTTCTTTCTTTCTCCCTCTCTGTGTTTGTGGGTGTGCATGGAAATCTTGTTAAACCTTTATACTGTAAAGTATATGTGATACTGTACTATTTCATTGAAGTAGGATGCAAGGATGACAACAATGTCAGCAACATGGTTAGGACAATAAAATGATAATCACTGCCCAGCTTTATGAATGTGTACATAACACTTCATGGAGACCAACTGTAAAATGTTATTTGAATTTAACCTTTTTTTTTTTTTAATCCATAAAGTCATAGCACTGTTTACACTGTTTACCATTTACTGTGTACATGTGACTATTTCCCTCTATCACAGAGAGTCAATATATCAGCATACATTCAGTTGTTTATGATTTTAGAAAAATTACTAATTCTGTAGGTGTCACACAACACAGTTCATTCTGTAGATATGTTTTGTTTTTTTGTCTTATTTGATGTCCATCGCGAGAGACAATAAAGATAGTCATGATACAGTACCTGCCTGAGGTACATTTGATCAGTACCTGGTCAAAATGTGTGTCTTTTTCTTCTTCTTTTTTTTTGGTCCAGACCTACATGCAAGCCGAATGATGAGAAACCTTCTGTTACATACTTCAATTTAATATGAGTTGAGTCCACAAAATTTAATCTGTTAAGATTCCCCCCTTTTATTTGCTTGAGGGTGTCTCTCAAATTGGAAATTGGTAATGGCGTGTGTGTGTGTGTGTGTGTGTGTAGGTCTCAAACAGGGGACTGATAGTATTGACTAGCAGTAGCAAATCAAGGATTTTGTGTTTCATTTTGTTTTGTGTGTGTGTGTGTGTGTGTGTGCGAGTGTGTGTGCATGTGTGTGTGGGCGCGCACATTTGGAGCCCACAGCCGCAGGGTTTCTGAGGAAAGACGGCTAATGGAGTTTTATAAATCCCAACTGCCACCGTCTGGAATAGCCTTCCACAGCACTCCCCCTGTCTCCCGCTACACACACATGCACACACACACACACACACACACACACACACAAACAGCTCGCTGTGTGGAGGGAAAACCTTATCAGAGTTTCAAAGTGCTGTGCTGGAGTGTAATTGGGGCTGTTTCAGATCTATGGAAGCCATCAAAGATAACTCATACTGAGAAGGATTAGACTGACAAATATGATCTTAACACTCTCTGATAGGCCTGTAATATTATGGCCACATTTTTATTATGTGCATGGCTAGTGCTGAGCTGCTATACATGCGTATTGCTTATGACTTAAAGAGGTGGGTATAACAAAACCAATGAAACTGATACACAGTCGGAGAAGAAGAGGACATACAGGGAGGGAAATAGTGCTGAACAGTGAGATAGTATAGACCCTTTCAACCGTAAAAACCGTAAAAGCTAATCCAAAACGTTCTAGTGTGTTTTATTCTCAAACTACTTCTGCTGGATTTACATCACATTTAACAGCCACGTGAACCAACGAGATGGGCCCCCTTTGGAATGTTAGACCGGACACCCAGGGGTAACAGCTTTGACACAGATAATGGCACCATCTACAAACAGTCCATCCATGTTCATGCTACTGACAGGGATGGATATCATGAGAATAATGAAATGAAATGACGCACAGTGGAAGAATGAAAGTAACATGTTTCTTTCTGGGATGCTATAGAGACACTTGGTCGAGATGCCTTGGAAGCTGAGGATGTAGTTCAGGAGCATGTGTGTCATTCAGCATCAGTGATATTGTATTAACATGAGATGTAGCTCCTCCTGTATAACCTCAAGCTGAGAGCCTTTTGGATTTTAGCAGGATTTAGGATTGTTTCACTACTATAGCTGAAAATCTTCCATTGCACCCACACCAGTCTATTCACCCCAGGCCCATTACTTCCATGTACCCTTGCAGTCTCTCATCCACCATCCAGGAACAGAGAAACCTGTGTGCGGGTGTGTGTGTGTGTGTGTGTGTGTGTGTGTGTGTGTGTGTGTGTGTATGTGTGTGTGTGTGTGTGTGTGTGTGTGTGTGTGTGTGTGTGTGTGTGTGTGTGTGTGTGTGTGTGTGATATAATTGCCAACCTGTGTGTGTGTGTGTGTGGGAGACACTTGACTCCATTTGTAGCAAAGTGTGATGTGTGTGTCCTACCTTGTGTGTGTGTGTGTGTGTGTGTGTGTGTGTGTGTGTGTGTGTGTGCATGTGTGTGTTGGCCTGCAGGCTGTGATATAATTAAGGCCAACCTGGGCTGGCTCTGGTCATGGGCATGTGTTCAGTCCTGCGCCTGGGAGACACTTCGACTCCATTTAGTACTTAGCAAAGCAATGAGGTGATGCCACTGTCAGTCTGTCCTACCTTGACAGTTGCTCTGTGTGCGTGCATGTGTGTGTGTGTGTGTGTGTGTGTATGTGTGTGTCTGTGCGTGCGTGCATGTATGAGTGTGTGTGTGTGTGTGTGTGTATGTGTGTGTGTGTGTGTTAGCTTTAGCATGTGTGTGTGTGTGTATGTGTGTGTGTGTGTTACTTTTATACTTTTACCCCTCCCCAACTTTTATACTTTTACCCCCTCCCCTTTTATAATGACATGCATTGGTTTGAAGCTATGCTAGGCTTGAGGCTATCCTGAGGCTTATTGTGAGTATAGAGCACATCTATGTCCTATATGCTATCCACAATTTGACAGACAGGGCCAAAACCCCATATTACGATAGAGTTTGCAATAGCAGTGCTGCTAAAAGCAATGGTGACCAGGGCGTAAGGATGGGTGCCAGTTGACAGAGTTGAGCTAGAAGTTTAGCTTCAGGTAAAATAAGCAACCTGTGCAGGATGATTCTGCAAACTGACTTTATGCTCTTTAAAAAATTGGTTTGTTTTGACCCCATGTGCCCCCCTTTGGCCATGTCCTGTCACTACAAAGGCAGAATACAGTAAGTCCTGGGAAATACAGATGACTGAGCGAGGAGCATTATTTAGTAGTGTAATAGCAAGGCCCTCTTCTCTACTTTTCTTGATCTCTCTGACACTTCTCTCGCTCCTTTGTTCCTCTATTACATTACATTACATTACATCCAAACCCCTAGAAAATTTGCAATCTGTTACTGATATTAAGGATTAAAATTTTGTCAGGACTGGCACTGACTCTCTTGCTGGCTCCATCAGCCACTTGCACAAGTGCTGAAGAAACTCCAGCACAACATACACACAGATGCTGAGGAAGATCCATTTGTAATAACTTACACATGTATGCCCAAAGCAGCCAAAAGCAGCCATCTTGTGCTGGTCTTTCTATGAATGTCAGTAAAATGTCAGCTTCACTTCTGTCACTTCACTTCAAGGCTTTTACCAACTGCTCCACTCAGCAGGTGACAGAGCAGTGCCTTAACGCCCACCTATCAGTTCTGAAACTCACCTGACAGAGCCATGTGGTATCTGAGGTACTCTACCCCTCTGCCTCTCTCTCTTCCTTCATGTGTGTTTGAGGGCTTAAGCTAGCTCTCTGTCACATCTCCTCTCAGGAGCTCCCTCGCACTCTTTACAATCATACCCATGGAGTGGGGCGCAGAAAGAGACAGAAGTAGAGAGAGACAGATGAAGGGATGAAGGGTGGTGGTGCAAGTAGAGAGATAGATGGAGGGAGGGAAGGAGCGGGCAGGTAAACAGAGGGAGTGCAGAGACAGGTTTTAAGGAAAGCATAAGGAGGAAGGAATAATGTTCAATGATGTTCATTTTCCAACCGTTGTGAATATTTGTGCACACACACAAACACACATATACCCCACCACACGCACACACACACACACACACACACACACAGACAAACAAAGCCATTTCCTTGCCCTTATCAGTTAGTGTTAGCTACTGTTTCCCTATCTGCTCTATGTTGTACCAAATTCTCTCATTCTTCTTCCTACCAACAGCATGATTTTTACACCATTTACACCAGACTTTTCCTTCAATGCTGCACAAAGCCAGATGTATGCCATGCCTGTGCCACAATGCTCTCTGGTTGAGCTGTTCTGGCAGATGTGTTGAGGGATCCACGTGTTTTCCTGATGGATGTGGCCCAGAGGTGGCCTGCTTGTTTTTATGGCCTAACACACATATACACTGGTGCACCCCACAGAAAACAACAGTAGAGTCATCAATAAGTAATCAAGCGCCAGCTCTGTGGGTGGTGTGAATCAAACGCAGTGTTACACTTATCACTTATCACCATCAAAACACACACATGCACATGCACAAGCACACACACTCACACACACACACACACACACACACACACACACACACACGTACACATACACACCTCTCACCCCTGAAGGGTCCCCACCGTGCCCACCTCTAATTTAGCTCACTGATGGATCCTCCTCTTTCTCCTCCTCTTCCTCCTCTTCATCCTCTGCTAGATAATAAGAGGCTCTGAGGCCCGTCAGCCTTATTTCCACAGAATCCATCAGGCACACTCCCTGTGGCATAGAGGGTGCAGGCTGGTGGGCTTCAGGGTTGTGTGTGTGTGTGTGTGTGTGTGTGTATGTATGTGTGTGTGTGTGTGTGTGTGTGTGTGTGTGTGTGTGTGTGTGTGTCTGTGTGTGTCTGTGCGTGTGTGTGTTTGTGTGTGTGTTGGAGGGGGGGACCTTTCTCTCCCTCGCTGTGGGGTGAATGTGGTGCCCTCTGACTGATGGCCCGTCCTCCTGCTCTGTGCCTCCATTACGGAGCCCACATGCTGGGCACTGTTGTTTATGCCCTGCCCTCAGCCTAATACATGCTCTGCTATGCCTGTGCCATGCCACATCAATAACTCACACACACACGAAAAAACATATGTGCACACAAACACACAGACCACATACACATACACGAGTGCACACTTCGACTCACAACAGCTGTTTCATACTGTGCGCCTTTTTAAGATGGTGGTCACAGTGTTGCTATAATTTCCATCTAATGCTCTATGTCACCTTATTAATATTGTGGCAAATAAAGTGATGGAAGTGAAAAAGTAGATAGTAGAGAAGATAGGTAAGTAAGTAAGTAAGGACTAATGTTACATGACTAAGAATAGAAATGAATAAAAAAAAACTTACATGACTGGGTGGAAATTTGACAGACAAATGTGAGTATCTGAGATGTTAGGTGACTTTAATTAGAGATGCTAAACAGTAAGTAAAATGATAGGTGAATCTGGGAAACACCAATGACAAATTCTATAATAACGATATAATACGTTGTACTGTATCTGTAGTTGTGAAAATAGGATCATGATGATGACAACAATAAAAACCACACTTTTGCTCTGGAAGTTAATTAGCTAAACCAGAGGCACATAGTTGATGAGCATGCATTACAATATACTTGCTAGAAAAAACATCAGTTGAAAAGAACAATCACTGTTTAATTATATTTCTTTATTTACATTTAATGTAGAACATTTTAAAACATTTGATTCATAATTTGCCAATGAGAATCATTAAAATCCCACCACAATCATTGAACATTAACATTGCAGAAAATGTGATTGCCTAAATAGTAAAGACAATTTGCATTTCAATTATATCATTCTGTACATTTCAACAGAGACATAGTGCTTGACTAATTCATCCTAAACATACAGCAAAATCATGGGTTATTATTTATAAGTACCACTAGGTGGCAGTGTTGCATCATTGAGCTACCTGCAGTAGTGCAATAACTAGATGGAGTCCAATGTGAAATAAGGTAACATTGTCTAAAACTCCTGTAGATAATGGTGCATAATATATGAATCTCTAGTACAACTCATGCTATAGTATATGTCATAACTGGCAACATGACAGATGCTAGAATAAAGTAAATCTTGGGGCCATTTGGCATTACCTTACACATTTTTACGCAGAAGAAGGTTCAGCTACATGGTCCATATACAATATGACTTTATGTTAAAATGTTTAAATGTTTAAAGTCATATTGTGTAATAAAGCAGAGATAGGACCTCATTAAGCCCCTTGATATGACTGTTAACACTAACAGTGATTCTTTTGGCACAATTTTTGAAACTTTTAACTCATGTAGTTGTAGCCAATATTTTCAAAAAGTCTGCCAAACTAAAAGCCCAATCAGTACTTTACACTCAGTTTGAAATTTTGTAACACAATTTTTGTTTCTGAAAATTGCTTTCCTACATTGATACATGCCAAAGCACTTTTTGATAATTATTTCACTCAACATTGAGACCTTTAGCACTGCAAAAAAGGTAGGTAAGGATGTGTCTGGATTACAATTTTGGACAATACTGGGAAGAAAGTGAAAGAGGTGTAAGAAGTACAGGAGCGGAAGAGGTGAAGAAATAAGGAGGAAAAGGACAAGGACTGTGAAGTGCAAAAGTGGAGAAAATTTTGAGATCAAATGACGAAATCTCTAAAAAACTTAAGTTGTTAAGTTGTTAACTTAAGTTGTATTGCACACCCTCTCTCTTATACTCCATAGGCCTATACTGAAATACATGTAAACATCCACAATGTGCATATTTGGATACCTGTGCATATGCATATGAATGATACTAAGCTACATGTATTACAAAGCTATAAAGTACTGAAAACTGACATGCCCTGCACACAGAGTAAGAAAAAACCAAATGAGTTTTCCATTCTTACTGTCAGTGTGCAGTTGGTGCTTTGTGTGCTTATTAATGTTATGGGTTGTGTGTACTGTTATGTAAAAAACATCATTTTGAAAAGACAGTTTACAGTTTAGCAAAAAGTGATTTTGGATGGAAGGTTATGTGATTTGTGTGTAGAGTTTTGCAAAAACAGCCAAAAGTTTCAAAAATTGTGCCTAAGCAATCATAAAAACTTTTTAATATATTTTCATCAATGAATTACATTTCCATATGACTGCATTACTGAGAGCATGCTATGGCACATACACACTGAGTGAAAATGACGAAGTGAATCTGTAGCTGATGTGTCATGATTCTGACAGGTCCATAGCAACAATTGGCCAAATCTGTCCAAACCAAAAAATAGAGGAAACTGATGTATTCATTTGTGTATATGAAAAGGGAGCATAAAGTAAACTTTAACCTGAGTGAACTGACCATGTTGCTTTTTCTCTTTAAATGCTACATCAGCTCTCCTGTTGCACACACACACACACACACACACACACACACACGCACACGCACATGCACACGCACACGCACACGCACACGCACACGCACACACAGACACACACACACACTGATAGAATCCATATATGTCCATATATGGGCAGCAGGTATGAAAGAAATCTTTCTGTGAGTGCTTTCCTGATGTAACTTTTGTTGCATACCTGAGGATACTTCAGTTTTCTCTTGCTCCTGTTAGATTAGAAAATATGATTTGATGTTCCACTAAAATTTTCACACAGTATCTCTTCAGGTTCAATCTCATGCAGCCACAAAAGCTATGACTGCTTCCTTCTCTGCTTTCTTTTCTGCCTCCATTCTGAAAGGACTTAATGAAACTAACTTGAATGAAGTCATTGACAGTGTCTGTGACAGTTCACACAATTGTCCAGTAACTAGGTTTTGTGTCTGTTAACACAGAGAAATTGTATGGTGCCTGCACACTTGATACAGCTAACACACCAAGGCGAAAAGAGGTAATGGACTCATTGAATTCAATCTAATGAAGCTATTAGTTCATCAAAACACAAGAGAGCCTACTGAATGGTTTTCATAGAATGATTTTCTTCCATTCCCGCATTCGTGGGGTTTTCATTTCTGTGTGTGTGTGTGTGTGTGTGTGTGTGTGTGTGTGTGTGTGTGTGTGTGTGTGTGTGTGTGTGTGTGTGTGTGTGTGTGTGTGTGTGTGTGTGTGTGTGTGTGTGTGTGTGTGTGTGTGTGTGTGTTTGTGTGTGCATGTACCTGTGTGTGTGTTTTTTCCAAACTCCATACCAGTCAATTTATAGCGCAACATGTGCACAGACAAGGAAAGTCATTACAAGATTCATACTCACGCATTGCTCTTTTTAGTCGCGAAGGGAGACCTGAGCCTGACTTTAGCACCCCAAGCTAAAGAGCTCAAGGATAGATCAATGTCAAGCAGAAGTAGGACTAAATAGAGAGAGAGCGAGAGAAAGAGAGAGAAAGAGAGAGAAAGCTCGAGGCATGGAAAGTCATATCGGGATGTCTGGCCAGGGTGGTGCGGGTTCATTTCATGAATTCTTTAATGTCCTAAGTCAAACTAGTCCCCAGTGCCCTCCACTGCCTGCCAGTCTCGAGTAATTGCAGAGTGTTTCCTGTGTGTGTGTGTGTGTGTGTGTGTATGTGTGTGTGTGTGTGTGTGTGTGGTTCCTCTCAAAATGACCTCCTATCCCCTCCCTTCTTCTCACTGGTAGGCTGAACACCGAGGCATCGGGAGCGCAGCGTGATGGAGGCATGGCAGAACGTAATCTACAGATGTGTCAGGAAACGCTCCTCGGGAGAATACCCCCCCCCCCTCTCCCACACACACACACACACACACACACTCTGATCATTTATCCTGATGTCCAATCACTGTACTCATAGATCAATATTACAGCCACAGCAAATGGCCAAAAGTGGTCCAGCAGAAAGAAAAAAAGAGTGAAAAGATGAAATAGGAGGTCAAAGTCATGGCAGGTAGTTTTTACAACTCCGCAGCTTAGATTTACAGCCAGTCTTTCAACACTCATTCAGACTGGTTGTGAAAACTGCAACCTAGAAAAAAGTCAATATTACTGCAGATAAACTAGAACAGAATCAGCTTGTTTGTCTTTTTAATGTACACAATGTGCATTTCTTCCTTTTCTTTCTTTTTTTTGCTTTGGACTCAGTTAAATTGAAATTCAAAGTGTGTATTATTAGCATAATACAGAAATAAAATATTAATAAGAATGATAAAGTACAACAATGTGAATAAGTGTAGACATGTTAATCGTACAGAAAGAACAGTACTGTAGTGTCTCACTCTCTGTCACATTTGTTAGGGACGTAGGAGTCAGTCTTGTCTATAACAATTGGTTTATCCTAATGACACTGACCTCACTGTCTGTGATGTCCATGTGGGCCTTGATTGATATGTAATCCAGCCATTAAAACAAGAGAATGAAGATGAAGAGGACTTCCTCTCCATGTACCCATGACCTCACTCCCCCTCCCCCAGTGGCTTCTGGGTAATGAGATTGCAAAGTCCTGTCCTGACCGTCTCTCCCCTTGGGGGTGAATGGAGGTTGTGGAAGCTGCTTTCACCTAGTCTGTGTGTGACCCTGGTAGAGCAAGCAGGATCACAGGGATGTTTAAACTGGTTAAATGGTTATATCCACGCATGTGCTCTCTCTGTGGACCCAGCGGGTCATCTAAATACTCTCTGTCCCTGACCCTGCGAATAAATGACTAGCCGCAGAGACGTGAGTGATTCTAGAAATGACCAGCAAAGCTATATGTTCTGTTCAATGTCACCATGTCATGCTGTTGTCAAGAATCACCAATCATTATTATGACTATGACTATGGACAGCTGGTTTAAAGTACCTAATGTACCAATAATGTCTTTTTCTTTGTTTGTTGTCTTAATGTCTTCATTCTCTGTATGTGTGAATTTGTGTATTGCAATTTGTGTTGTAAAATGCACTGCATAAATAAGTCTTTATATAGCATGCAACCTTTCTGTGAGACTCACCTGAAAGTCACACTGAGTATAAATGTTTTGAGGACAAACTTGTGTCAGTTTTGGATTCCCACTTATCCTCAGGCATTGTTGGGCCTACATCGCTCAAAGAGTAGAGACAGGCTTTTAACATTTCAAAGTGAACCACCGGATGGGTCATGACATGGAGCAGTGGCCAGAAAGAAAGTTTCCGAGCATAATTTATGAGAACATTTAGAACAAGGCTGACAGAAGAGATGGTTTAATCATACAACCAATGACTAGACTGGGGCATAGTCCAGAGGACAGAGAGAGGGAGCGAGAGAGAGAGAGAGGATGAATGGAGATGGTTGGGAACATGCCCGCGAGGAAAAGAGAGATTGTGTTATTTTCAAGACGAATGAGCTTCAGAGCATTTAGGTACACAAGGAGAGAGCTGGCACGAGGGAACATCGCATCATTTGATGAGGCCTCTCTGCCGTCCCCAGGGAAATCGGCTTGCTTCTGTCGGTATGACAGATATGCGTTAGCCGCCGACATTCAGTGCCGCGCCAGTCCACACCCCACCACACTACAGCCCAACTCACAGTCCACACAAGCACTCGCTCAATTTGTCCTTGAGGAACTTGTATCAAATGCCCATCAATCCTCCGAGATCTGGAGGAGTTATTTTTAGCACTAATTCCTATCTGACTTGCTGTCCCTTTCAACTGTTTTAACGATAGCTTATGTTCTTTCCTGATGTTTTTGTTTGAAAACAGAATTTATGAAATGGGAAAATACTAGCAGAAATGCATTCTCCCACTTCGTTTCTGGAAAAGGAAAGTCTTCTCTCACCTACCTCACCGTGTCTTCTGAATTGTCTTGTGATGGTCAGACTTACTGTGGCCTAACAGTCTATGAGTGTGAGCTGTCGGTGTATAAACAAAGAAGGTTCTGCGTGCAAGAGCAAAAAATCTGTGGTCTTCTGATAAACTGCCACAGTTTAGATTTCAATTCCCTTGGTTTGTTGTTCTATTTGCTTCAATGCACAACACCCTCTGCGGTGTCAGTGTATCCCAGTCTGGCCTCAGCTCTCAGCCATTTTGCCAGAGACTGACACCACATCCATTTTAACTGACAGCCAGCAAATAGCCTTGCAGCCTCAATTTCCTTCCAGTGGGAGTATCACAGAAAATAGCAACAGCTCTGGAAAAAAATTGCACACCTCTGGCAAACACAAGTTTGCAACATGTGACTGCTTCCATACACTGCCCTCTAAAAGTTTGGAGACACCTATCCACTGTCCGTTTGTCTATGATCACATGGCCCCAAAAATAACATATTTACCCTACAATGTCCTTTAGCAAGGGCAGCATATTCTTTTCTTTATTTTCTGTTGTTCTGTTTGTACTTCTTTTTAGTTACCTTCATTTACAAGTCATTTACATCAATATTACCAAACTATGGCATCCTTAATGAATCTGATTGACTGACTGATTGCAAATATTAAATATTGGTTTGGTTATTATTGGTGTAGCTGACAATTTTCTCTCTGAAAGCTATACAGAGCACCATTAAGCCTGTGCTGTTGTATACAGTGATTGGAGACAGCAAGGCCGAGTATTGTTTATCATGTTAGGTCTGTGAGTGAAGTACGGTACAGTACATCATAGAACTTTGTGGCCATAGTCATTTGTGTTGTGTGCTTCTGCACAACACCATTTGTGGACTGGTGGTGTTGTCACTAACTGCACTGAAAAAAAGTAACAGAAAAGTGGGAATTTTTTTGCTTTTACCTCGTACAACATTTTCTAACATTTCATCTGTTTTTCCTGTACAAGGTTTTACACCATTTCTGAGACTGACTGCTGTGGGATTCCTGGGGCCATAAACCAAAGAGCCATGCATAGTACATTTTATGTGTATTGTTGTTGTTTCCTCTCCAGACAGCTACAGTACATTGTAATAGACTGTAGAACTCTTGAGATGGTGTGGACTGGAGCAGGACAGCTATCATTATGAAGACACAGTGCCCTTGTGTCCTGTGGAAAAGAACCCACACGGAGAACTTTAACTAGCTGCAAATGGCTTTTCCATTGTGCAGTCCTGTCAGGATCTTCTCTCCTCTCCGTTTACTGGAGCATCTGCTGGAGTCGTTTACAGGGCCTCCAGTGGCCTCCTAGCCTCTCTTTACAGTGGGGAAAGGTGTCAGAATTTTAAGCGTGCCCAGACTTTATCCTGTTTCCAGAGCTGTTTCCGTGCTGGCGATTCTCCCAGAGGGGTCCTGCCTTCCGTGTGTGTATCCACTTCCACATGGTGCTTCTCTGCTGAAATAATGTTACATTTGAAGCGCTGTGGGGAGTGTCAGTCAATTAGAGATGACAAGCAGAGGGCCGCGCTCGCACGCCATACACTCCGCAATACACTCACACACCGGCTCTCATGAGTGGCCCATAGAGACACACACACACACTCACACACACCCACACTCACACACTCACACACACACATTCTCTCTTATATTTGGTCCTTCCTTTTGGGAATATAGAGTATGTGAATGGAAACACACACACACACACACACACACACACACACACACACACACACTCACACACACACACATTTGACCAAATTGTCTAGAAAAAAGAAATGACAGTTTATTACAGTAAACTACAATATATTCATGAGAATGAATACATTGTGGATGGGGTGAATAAAAACAGCCAATGCTTTCCAAAAATATGTTTAAGTATGTATTTCTGCATGACTTATTGTGCACTATCCCAAAGAAATTGAGAAATGGATCTACTGTTTCTACACACCAATTAAAATGCATGCAAAAGTTGCATGATTCTACACAAAAGATGTATATGTACAGTGTGTGTAACAGACTATAATCAGCCTGTTAGGGTTATAACAAATAATCTTTGTCTTTGTGGAGGCTAGAAGATGAGGATTTGATCCGTGAGCATTCATTCTGAAACATACAAATAGCCTGGCAAGTGCACAAGTGGACATGGGAAAGGAATGCTGACATAATCATATTTTAAGAAGTGTGAGAGTATTGACCTCATTTGAGGAAGTTCTCTGAAGAAACCTCTTCGCTTACACATCCATGTAAAAGACACGACTCACAAAAGATCGCTTGGTCTTGGCCACATACATCTACCCAAACATTTGACTCAAATCAATCAACCCTACTATCATACTGACATTGGCAACTCACATTTTCATCACCTTTTAACACAGGTCCCTGTCACTTATACTGTCACACACACACACACACACACACACACACACACACACACACACACACGCACACACACACACACACACGGCACAGCAGCCCAATCACTGGCCTAAATGCACTACACACACTTGATCAAAATCATGAAGCTGTGTTGATGCACTGAGCACACACACACTATACTGACAGATGCAGTTGGCAAAATGTCTGACTGCTAAATTGAATCTGTCCAGCTGTCAAAGGCATGACTGGCTGACGCACACAATTTCATTTGCATCCGCAACCATCAGGCAACTCCTCTATCCATCATAGGCTAAAACAATAGAGTCTGCCAAGGCCAACTCAGCTCCTCATACATCAAGCCTACACTTCCCTGAACAGCAGTGTGCTGCTAACCTGTTTGTGTAATATTTTCATTCACGATGAGCGATTGATATTCAGATGTGTTCCTCTCAGGGCAGTACATCCTGGGCCCTCAGCACATCTGAATAGTTTGAGGTTATTAATGAGAGGGGCAGACAAAGCCAGCACTAAAGGGGTTTTCTGTGGCTCCGCAAGACAGGTTGCTTCTGTTTTTTTTTTGTTTTGTTTTTTTTACTGCTAGTCATATGGGCTCAGTGCCATCAGGCTGGAAACCTCTAAAGGTCATTACAACACAATGAAATGTAATGGCTAAATGCTGTACAACATAATCAAATTTAATCGCTAAATGTATCTTTTTATTTGCCCCAGGATTACCTCACAAGAGAGACACGACAGCATCTGGACTGACTGATCACTGCCATGTCACACTAGAATACCTGCACAGCAGCATGTCTACCATTAAAACGTGCAGTGGTTCACAAATAAATTGGGTGGAATTCATTTAATCACTTCAGCAACGCGTCTTCATTCACTGTTATTATATTCGCATATATATATATATATATGTATGTGTTTGTTACTAGATGGTGATAAAAAAAGAATAATAACAATAAAAAATCACTGTTGTTTCTTTTGTCCTGTCAACCACACAGACAGGTGGGCAGGCACAGAAACACACACACACACACACAGGCAGACTTATTAGGATGTTTTAACTTAGCTCACCTCTGAGGTGTATTGGTAAGGGTTTCAGGGTTTGTGCATGAGCACTCAACACATACACACACATACACACACACACCTCAGCAGTCTGCCCCGAGGCCTGAATGGCACGGCCTGGCGGGCAGATGCCAGTTTCCAGCTCCCCTGGTGCCCACCCCTGGGCTCTCTGTGTCTTTAATAAAGCCCTCTGCTGCATGACCTTCAGCTCTGCTGCTCTCCACACGCTTGTGGGTTTCTCTGAGACGCTGATCATTTTTGGTCAGTGCTGGCTGGCTGGCTGGCGGTGATCCCCGTCACCCCCACTGACTTCTCTCACACTACTGGGTAATCCTCCCTAGGGCAGTATTTATGTCATATTTGGATCATCCCAGCTCAAACTCCAAGGGTACACAAGGGCCACTGAATATGCTGATGTTTGTGTTTCGGAGAAGCACCTACATCCGCTCACTGCCTCCACAGCACACCGACTAGTAAGGCGGACATGAAGAGAAGAAAATAAAGTGAATAGTTTCGGTTTGCTATGTGTGTGTGTGTGTGTGTGTGTGTGTGTGTGTGTGTGTGTGTCTGTGTGTGTCTCTCTGTATGTGTGTGTGAGTGTGTGTGTGTTGCTTCAGACCCTAAAGGTACATGAGGCTCGGTGGCGCTTGTGTTTTAGGCATCAGCAGCTTTGAAGATGAACAAAGAGCCGCAAGGGGACTCCAGGTTCAGGTTCCTCCTGCAAGTGAGCCGTAGTTCAATCTCTGACTCACAGACTTCACTTCACACACCCAGGTACTCCCATACATGCACACATGCTATATGCACATGTTACACACACAAGCACCAGGTAACACATGTGCACACACACGCACACACACACACACACACACTCATATGCAGGCATACACATATGCACATGAACATACACACACACACACAAACACACATGCACATGAACATATGCACACACATACGTGCATAAACACAGTTGCTGCTGAGAGTAGTGGATGTCATGATGAATCAAATGGGAAGAATGAAGAATGCTGGAAGAATTCCCCTATACCCATTCATATCCCCACCCCCCACCCCCCCCCCCACACACACACCCCCGATCCTATTACACACACACACACACACGTGTACACACACACACATGCACATGAAAATATGCACACACACACATGCATAAACACAGTTGCTGCACACATACACACACACACGTGCACACACACACAATTTCTCTGTCTCTCTCTCTCACCCCAAAGAATCTCTCCCATGCTTATGATCTCCAGCTGATACAGTAACTCTACTCCTGTCCAGTCATGTCCATGTGCTGCTCACAGTGCTGACTAACTGCCCATCAGTGCCCCCCCGACAGGGACCAGACATCAGAGCCCCCCTCCTCTGATTTATCACTGGACGCTGCTCTACTCTACTTCCCACGGGCTCATGGAAAACATCAGGCTGAAGAGGACTCTGGGACCTGACCAAAGCTGGGTCAATTGGGTCAGATCTGCTTTTGTGTTCTAAGCTTCTGTCTATGGAGCCTAGAATCACAAGAGGAGAAGAACAGAAGACATCAAACATGAACAATGATAGCAACTCACACTCAGTGGACACATGGAAGGGAAAGATAAAAGTCCACAAATGTCCGATGTCCTTCAGTCAAATCCATGTGCGTCCATCACACACCCACTTTTGGTGCAGTAGTTCACAACTCTCAGCCTACACAACAAATGACAAACTCTATATCAAAATATGCATGAAAATATCCTTAGTAAAATATCCTAAGTAGCCTAATCCAACAAGAAATTAGAGCTGCATGACATTTCTACATAGTCTTCTTCAATGCAACACGACCCCAAACTTATCTGGCTGTTGTGAATAAAGAAATAGACAGAGAGAACAATGTAGGCCTTCAGTTAGGAGAGAAAACATAACAAGGTTTCAAAAAGGGCATGACAGGTTAAGGAAATGAGTCAGATAACAGCTCCTGATGAATGCTCTAGAAATGATAAGAAAAAAATAATGTAGCCTATTTAAGTATGACCATTTTTTAAGCGCTTAAACTAGTCAAGGCCCAGCATAAAAAAAAAAATGTTTCTTGTAGCACGTGCATGTTGGCTTACTGTAAGTATTTTATTTGCTGTTGACATTTTTTTCCCAATGCCAATGTTATGCTAACCCAATGGTGGGAAAAGGCCTTCACTGAAGAATGAATCTCCCTCACTGAGTAATCGTGTTTAATTTTTTGGAACAGTTATTCAAAAATAACATTTAGTTTCAATCAAGGTGTCTGATCAAATACTTTCAACCGTGATCTCATGAAACACAGGTGTATAAAGTTGGCTACAGGCACATAGGCAGTCATTTAGCCTGTAGTCTTCTGGGGGCTTTTGTTGCTCACAAGCTGCTCAGCTCAGCTTTACTTTTGAAGGCCTGGCAAGTCAGAATGTACAGGCTATGAATCTGAATAAATTTAGGTATTGCAGAACTCCAGCAGGCCACCCCAAAATCTACCAGGATGACATCTACTGAAACCACCATCTTCTTGTATTGTCCATCATCTACAGTAGGACAACCAAGAAAAGACCAGAATGCAGGGGAACATGTGTAAAATCAAATTAGTGACTAAACTCCCATGTATCCTTGCACCAACCTTGTGTGGCTGCATTTGTGGCAAAAATGTGTTCCCTTCCAAAAAAAACAACTAAATCTCACTCCAAGTTATTTTTAAAGGTTGGCAACCCTGCACTGTGATCAGTAGGTCGCTGCAAAGCCTGCACAATGGGTGCAGCGCTGGCTGTCCCTACACATGGCCAAAGCTTTGTTTTGGAATAGGCTTTCTTTGTGGGAGAACCAGGTGAGAAGTTGAACTGGTAAATAGTTCTTTGGTCTTCACTTCCCCCAAGGCCTTTTCCCTGTGTGAGGTGGTACACTGTTTCAATACCATGTTTTCACTTCAAAAAATTAAAATCTTTACTAGTGTAATTCCCCAGAATTCAGAATATTTCTCTTGTTATTTTATGATTCATGTATTTCTTTACTTAACAAAAGTCGGGTCCACTACTATAGCGGAGGGAAATCAGAATACGAACACACACACTCCTTGAAGAACAAGGAAACAAACACGAAAGTACTAACTAGGAAAACCAGGAGATAACAATACCAAATGGGAAGTCTGGGTACGCGGGATGAACAGCACGAGGAAACACGGGAGATCGCGGGGAACAAGACTGACACAGGAGTAGTCCTAGGGAACAGTGACGGTAACATTGACGATAGTATTGACGAGGCCAGACACCAGGGAAACCAGGGAGGGGGCTTAAATAGAGTGGAGACCAGGTGACCCAATTGATACACAGGTGAAGGTGATCGTGAACTAGGAATTGAGTGCGAACGGGGAGAGGGATTGAGAGTCTGTGAGGCGGAGTGACGGGGCGTGGTTGTGGCCAGGTCTGATGCAGACCTGACACAAACAGAGTTGCTGTATTGCATTAAAGATTCCATGCATCAAAATGGCAATAGGAAGCTTTTGTAAGGCTTGGTCTAAACATTAAGTGTGCCAACTTTCATGAATAATGGACAAATGTGTGGCCTGTGAAAACCTAAGCGTTTTTGAGAAAGTCTAATATTGCCATCATTGCATATATTATAATATTGACTTCACAAATATCCATGGATCATCCTCGGGGGTTATCCACAGTAGTCTGTGACTTTTGCATTGGCAGTGCAAAAGCTTCAATAGTTATTTGCAAAATGCAAGATGATGCAAAATTCTTCTAGGTCTTCACTAACAGGTCTGGGGCCAAAATGGGACACTTGGTTTGGATCCACATGATCTACATGACCTTATTCTACCCATGATAGACCTTTAAGAATTTCTCTAATATAAACTCCTAATTGCCCTTTATTTGTAGTTAGTAAGTTCGTTGTTGTACATGAATTATGATCTTAATATGCCTTAGTTAGTATGGGGCAGTATAAGGCAGTAGTACATCAGGATCAGTTATTCTCCTTCAGTAATATTTAGAAAAGATGGCCTATTAATCCGTTCCATTAATAGTGTCCAAATAAATCCTAATTACCTCTTTTGAATTGAGAATAACTGTTCCTGTTGTACTATCACCTTATAAGATCCTTACTGAGCAAAGCATATTGAAATCAAAATTCTCATGCAACAACTATCTTACTTAATATGAATAAGCAGTAATTAGGAGTTTATACTGAAGAACGTCTAGTTAGTGGTCTACTATGGATAGAATAGGATCATGCAGAATAAGGTATTAAGCCACTTATAATGACTGACAAATGGCTAGTATGTTATTAATTTGCATGGTAATAAGCTGCTAGTTAATGGTGAATTTGTGTACCCTAATCTAAATTGTTACAGAAAAGTATTATTTTATTTATTCATTCATTTTTTGAAAAGCCATTTTTTGCAGTGTTGGTGTATGGATTTAAGCCGTGAAATTGTGTGTGTATGTTTGTGTCTGTATGTGTGTGTGTGTGTGTGTGTGTGTGTGTGTGTGTGTGTATGAGGGTGTGTGTGTGTGAATCTGTGGGGACATGATGCATATCTGTAGACAGTTTGATTTATTGTCCACTGGGGATGTGCATGTCTTTGGATGAAGCTGCCACAGTGAGGGATTGGGCCGCCTGCTGTAACTTCTCCTGGGAGACAAGAGTTTGACGTTCCTCCTCCACACACACACACACACGAGACATACAAGACACACAAACACACACACGGATCAAAGAGTTTACTCCTCATGCATGCAGGAGCCACACACACACACACACACACACACACACACACACAATGTGGATACAGATGCACAGAGGCACATCACACATAATACTCAGGAGTCTCTCTGCACCTCTTTGTGAAGAAGAGCATGAAGTCTCCTGTAAACATTAGTCAGTGTTCTGATAGAGTGGTAGCAGTTTCTCACTGGGTCTTCGCAGGAAGTGGAGTCTGTGACCAAACTCTAGCACAATTGAGTACAAAGATTTATTTTTTTACAGATCTCACCACCATACCTAAAACCTTTAGATCACACTTTTGTCCTGCCTGAACAAACTCTAATATCTGAAATCTCATCTCAACTCATACAGAAGGAGACTCACTTCAGTGCACACTCACCCCTGAGAGTGAATATCCAATAATGTTTTCCAATGAAGTCCACTGCTATGCAAGAACAAGGACACCAAGTACAAGTCAGATTTTAGACTCTTTGAAAAATGACCATGAGAAACATAAGTCAGATGGTTAAGACACAGTTAAAAAAGCACTAGAGTCTGTTTGAGAGTATTAAGTACAACTTCATTAAGAGTGGATGGTATTTACACCAAGCATATGCCTATATGTGTATACATGCCTGTGTATGTGTGTGTGTGTGTGTGTGTGT
>JAIFZK010000015.1:9805000-9822500 GCA_027481765.1 Tenualosa thibaudeaui | reverse complement strand
CTCTGCCACTTTGCCTCATCCTGTGAGTTCTTTCAGCTCCTTAATGCCACAAAGGTCACATGTTTATAGAAACTTAATCCTAGTATGGCCTTGGTTGTCTTGTCTACGTTTTTTTTCTTTCTTTTTTTACAGAGGCTCAGTAAATTGGAGCCTGTCTCAGAGATGGGGACCTCAGACCTCATCACTGATCTCCTGTCTTGTCTCAGTTTTTTTGTGTGTGTGTATGTGTGTGTGAAAGAGAGAGAGAGAGAGAGAGAGAGAGAGAGAGAGAGAGAGTATGGCAAGCACAATGGGACACTCTCTCACAGGAGAGCCCAGAGGCCTCATAAATTCAGTGTCTAACAACATGTCTGGGATGCTGTGGCTGTAAAAACACACTCCTGTGTTATCCACCACCCCCACACACATACACACACACACACACACACACATACACACACACACACACACACACACACACACTATATCAGTTCAATCAGATCTGATCAATTCAGCTGCATCTTCATTTAGAAGGGTTAGAAGGGTGAGAGTGACCATCGCTGAAATGCTCTGATTTATGAAATGCAGGCTGGGGAAAATTTCATCTGGGATCATGATGCATTAGGATAAGTGATAAAAGCTGGTAGAGTTCCTGAATAGGTTATGGGGCTGCGGTCAATTGGCCCAGTTGATTTCCTGTGGAGTCTGTCTCTGTATCGCTCCCTGCTGTCACGCTGCATGACCCCCAGCCTCCAGGAAGATAAGCTTTGGGACATGTCACAAACTGGGATGTGCAGATGATTTAAGCTGCTGCTTATGAGAGAGACCTATTCTTCTGTCTCTCATTCTCGTTCTCTTAATTGTCTTCTGCCTTTCTCTCCATCTCTCTCTATCTCTCTCTCTCCCTGAACTGCACTCCAACACTTAGTCTGAAACATAACAGCCATTTATGGGTCCAGATTGTGAGAAGAGGTGGCATGAAAACAGGAACTGCCGAGGAATCCAGAGAGCTGTACTGTAAACAGTCCAGAACTCTTGTTCTTCCTTGTAAATACACCTGGCCTGAAGCTATGTGTTGTTATATGCATACTGCTAAATACACACACACACACACACACACACACACACACACACACACAAACACACACACACAGTGGTGATGTACACATTTTAGTGGCTAAAATGCTGGCTTCCTTTGCATTTATGTTTTTTGCAGGACAGGCATTTCAAGTGAAACTCTATTTGACTGCACCTGCTGGTCTTCTTGCATTTACGGTGTCTGGATCTCTTTTCGGTGCAACAGGAGATTGTTTAGACAGCTTGGTCATAACTCTCTTCTTGGTGTGCTGATATAGTTTGAATGGTTTCATATTTATTATATTTCTGGGTCGTCATGGAACATGTGTATCTGTGATGGTCCAAACTGCTACTCTGGCAGTATACACTGCATCTCTTACCCCAAGTACCATCATGTGTTTCCTTTCACTCATGTTTACTTAGGACTCTCTGTGTGCTTATTGTATAGCCTAATATTAGCGCTGCTATATTTAATGCTTATATGTAGTAGTAGGTACAGACATTTTATACCAAACATTATTTTGATGTTCATCATGGTAATATCTTGAATTTATCTGTTTATTGTTTAGGAAACATGATAAGGCCAAGATGAACCAAACACAAATATGCAATTTTTACATTAATATCCAAAAAAGTCTATAAACAAGCAGCCAAAATAGAAATACAACTCTACCCTAAAAACCATTTTTTTGTTTGTTTGTTTATTTTATTCTTCACAATTTCAATCAGTTTAATCATTGAATCTCTGACTTATGTCATGTATTGTCTCACGTATGTCATGTCATGACATAATTTTTGTTACAGTCTAGCCATTATCTGTTGGGTACAGGCAGGACAGAGGAAGTGGAGCTGGAAAGGGGAGGGGTGTCAAAATAGGTCTGAGCAATCTTAACAATGTAAACAACCTTAATCTTTTTCTTTGCTATTATTATCACCATGCGTCATCATTAGCACTAAATTGATGGATCTTTTATTTTGATACTCACTTCTATTTACTTGGACATTACTGTAAGAAAGTAGCCAGAAGCTAACCTCATACCATGCTCCATCCCACATGTTTGGTTCAAAATACCATTGACATCTGATTTTGGGTGTGTATCAACTTTTCTATTTCTGTCTTAGTGGAATTTAGTAAGGTGTTTTAGCAGGGAGTTGAAGTAAATTATCATGCATTGTCAAACTATCCTAGCTGTTCTCCTAGTGCTATTTCATAATCTACAATCCTATGATTAAGTCCTCATTTCTGTATAAAATTCAATAAAATGTCAATAAAAAAGAGTTTTTGAAAAGGAAAATCCTAAAATCAAAATGGGTGACCCTTTGAAAAAAATATTTTTGATTTGTCATATTTCAGAAAAATTGAGCTAGATAAATAATAATAACAATAACAACAACAACAACAACAACAACAACAATAATAATAATAATAATAATAATAATTGCACCAATTTAACCTTATATTTTTGGCATCTGGACATAGGAAGTGAGTCAACTCTAAAGACCCACTGTCAATCCCAACTGTGGTGCAGCATTAATAGTAAAATAATCATCTTCTTGACAATAGATCACGCATACAGGGAGTCTAATTCTAATCCAGACACCTTGATCGGAATATTAACTTTATTGTTGACAGACATTTTCACAACAGAAAACTAGTGACTTGACTTGACTTCCTAGTTTGGAGGCACTGTGATAGGACAGAAAGAGATGCATGATGGATGGCTCCGCTCAAAGGCCACGCCGTGCTGCCTGTGCTGTGCTGTGCTGTGCTGTGCTGCCTGTGCTGTGCTGTGCTGTGCTGTGCTGTGCTGTGCTGTGTTGTGTTGTGTTGTGTTGTGTTGTGTTGTGCTGTTCTGTTCTGTTCTGTTCTGTGCTGTGCTGCCTGTGCTGTGCTGCCTGTGCTGTGCTACCTGTGCTGCAAGATACTGAACCCCAAATTGCTCCCGATGGCAGGTTGGCATCTTGCATGGCAGCCTCCGCCACCGGTGTATGAGTGCATGTGTGTGAATGGGTGAATGTGAAGCATACAATGTAAAGTGCTTTGAGTACTCATAGGAGTAGAAAAACGCTATATAAATGCAGTCCGCTGGGCTGTGCTGGGCTGGGCTGTGCTGCCTGTGCTGAGCTGGGCTGTGCTTTGCAGAAGGACCTACTACTTTGCAGAAGGACCTACTACCTACCTACTACTTCACCCTGCATCAGAAACACAGAATGCACAAGTAGCATGTACAGGATATTAAATTTATGAGATTACATTAAAGAGGTAGAGATGTTGGCTATATAATGCTTTACTGGTATGCAATATGCAATATGGTGAGAATTTGAAATATCCTTTTTTTGTTTGTTTTTGTTTTTATTTAACCCTGTCCTGATTTTTGGGTCCGGCCTTAATTTGCTCACATTGACCATGACCCCAGACATTATCTTGGGCCCTGTCATTAATTCAGGACAGTTTTTATTGAAGGAATTACAGTATTCTGCCAAGCCTGCATTGGCTATAGCTTGCGGATATGTTTAAGTCTGCTCTAATGAAAAAGTTAATTTTATATAATTTAAAAATCATTTTTTCAAATCAAATTGTATTATTATTATTTGAATGATCGAACCCTTCTCTGGACAGATATTTTTAGTCACTGCAAGTCTTATGTTTCATGTAGTAATGACAATGAAACATAAGGATTCTTGTGTAAAACATGGTCTATAATTACTCATTCATTACACATATGTTAATTATTAAACCTAATAGGACTGGAGTCCTATTGACAGACATGTTTTCTTCCATTTCAACACAATCGGTGAGCAGAATAATTACATGTTTCAACATATTTTACACTGTACCTGTAGGGGAAATATAAATGTAATCATCATCATATATTTTCACTCAGATTAATGTAGTTTTATTCATTTTTAGTTTTCATTTCATTTTATTTGAAGGATAATGGTCAAGAGCAGACAGGCCACAAGTGGGATAGAAAAGGATGGGGTAGGATCAGGAATTGACTATGGGCCAGACTTGAACCTGGGCCTTTTTTAACATTTCAATTGCTCAAGTGTATCGTGAGATGCATTTACATGTTTTAGAATGTGAGGAAGAATGGAAGCCTTTTTCACCTCCCATAACCTAGAATGTCACAGCCCACACTATCAGGCACTGTCTGTCCTCTGCCTGCTCTCCTTGTCATGTAAAAGATAAATAACCTCACCTGAGTGTAGTGACCTCCACAGGGGTCATTCAGGAGCATGACCCCTGTCTGGTGCGTGCTGCCAACAGGAGATTAAGCATCTGTGCAGCTCGAGCGCAGCAGTTCCCCCCAAACCCGGCCAGACACCCCTGGCTTTGTAGAGGACACTGATGTCTCCTTTCAGGTTGAGCTGTATAAGGGGGTCAAAGACGGCCATGTCTGTCTTTATGGTGGACAAAACAACTCAAGTCACACTTGAGTGAACTACAGCATGACTCATCTCAACAATCAGCTCAAACACAGGGTCTTTTAATGTCAGCTTTTCCTGGAAGGCAATGCTAAAATTGAAGCAGATCAACACCACTGCTGGCTCAAACCCTGACCCGATTTCAACTGCTGTCTAAGAATGTCTGCGCAATGAAATGCCGCAAAACTTCAGGCTGCCTGATGACCTTTTAAAAGCCAGAAGCTTAAATCTCAGTAGCCAGTGACATAAAGGATCACCCATTCTCAGGTCAGGCTTCCATTTGAGCCTGGGAGGTGTATCTTAAGCCAGGATGTAGCAAGAGCAGGGAGATGAAGAGGACCAGGTTTCTGCAGACACGCACAAGAGTACGTGACATTTCCACCGCGCTAATTTGATTATCGAAGATTGCATCAGTTGTCTGATAATTAGGAGATTTATATGAGGGTCAGCGCTCTAGAGGTCTACCACAATTACCAGCAATGTTAAAGTCATTAACACCAAGGCATCACACTCAAGCGCACTGCAATAGTGGTCAAGTCATTTCCAGTATAATCAATTACTGCATGGACTAATTTGATCCATATTAGATGAAGGCATAATTGAGATTTAATATGGACATACTATGCTGCATGATACTATATTGAGATCAAATGTACTGTTAGTGTAGGCTTGATGTCCAAAGGATTTCTACTGGTAAGCCGAGCACAGCATGGAGGCAACCCTAGACTGTATAGAATGGCATCTATCAAAAAAAAAGAATTTCATGCTGAAGAAAAAAAAAAAAGATGTTATTCTCAAAGAAAATGAAAAGTCTCCAGAGACGAACCTATTTGCATACATTACACTGATGGCCGAAGTGTTTCAGATAAAACACACGCAGACGCCAAGGCAAACATCACTGAGTGGAGAGAGAGTGGGAGGGAGAAAAAGTGGATGGAAGAGGCAGAAAGCACATATTTTAGCGTCTGTCACACTCCGCTGCCTCCTCTAAATATCTGTCTGGCTCGCAGTCCAGAGCCCTGTGTGGAATGCATTAGCAGGGACGTGTGACAAGGGAAAAGGCACTGGCTGGTTTGCTTATAATGGAATCCACATAATTGCCCAATCTACATGATTATTTGCAGGGTGCTGACATTGATAAGGCGAATGCTGTTTGTTTCTTGCCCATGAACTTCCTGACAGCAGAAATGGTGTTGGGCAGAGCCTGAATAACTTGTCTGTATCTCAAGGGAAGAAAACACATTAAAGATTTTGCAATGCATTAGTGCATGGAGGCAAAACAGAGTCAAGACACAACTGAATGCTATGTGTACATCAAACCTTAATGGTGTTGCTCCAGGAAGGGTTTTTAACATAGAATGTTAACATGTTAATTATGTTTACATAAATTGTAATGCTACTTAAATTCATGCATTATGTGATGATAACACTGTAGACTGCCATTCATTCTCTTTCCGGGTCCATGTAAAATACTTATCCATTACGTGAGGAGAAAGCAGATGGATGGATACTAAACTTAATATTAATAATAACATAAAGATGCTGTGTGTTTTGTTTTTTGACCTAGATATAGAGGCATAATGTACATACACAGCAAGTCCTTCACAGTTCATGCTGAACACATAGTACACTGTCAGAATGATAGCCAGGTACATTAAGAAACACAGCTGTTAAAGTGAATTTGTTTGAGGCATAGCTATATGGGACATTTATGTCTTTCCTGTTATTGTTCCATGAATTTGTTTATTGTATTAATTAGTCTTCATCTTAATATTAGCGTCTGTCTAAAGACCCCAAACAATAACCAGGAGTAGTTCACCTGCTCCCACCCCCATCTGATTCAGCTCCAGCTCCGACCCCAAACTCCAACCCAACCTCCTCCACTGCTGCCCTGTTCATTTGCAGTGAGATTCCGGTGGAGATGCAGGGGAAATCTCCCTGGCAGGCCTTTTGGGTAGGATCAGATCAAAAGAGACAACAGCAGCAGCGGCAGCAGCAACATAGCTGCGTGCCTGTGGGTTTTTGAAGTGTAAATCAGAAGTGATTTCCCCAATGCCACAACCCACTACATGAAACCACACAAATACACAACCACCCCCCCATAACATAGTCTGTCTGACCACATACAGGAGCAGTGGGTTACATTTCATGCATTTTGTTATTTGTGTTATTTTTGTCTTCTGTCTTCTTGTGAAATGGACACACGTTTGATCTCTACAGCTTACAAATGTAATGCTGGTAGAAGAATACAAAGTGATGGAAGGACACGTTGAATTTTTGGGGAGAATGATGTTCTAAGGAACGTCTCCACTGAAGAAGAATCTGTTGCTGTATACAATATGGAGGTCTATAGAGAAGAGTTTGTACATGTTGCTGTATACAATATGGAGGTCTATACAGAAGAGCTTGTACATGCGGGAATAAAAACACTATCTTTGGTATAATTCAATCTACATAGCTGTTGTCCCAGGTATAACAAGTATATTTTTGTTGCACAAATGCACTATGATAATTGATCATCACCAAAATGCATGTTCTTGCTCTGTACTGTGATCATTCCTTGCCAGGGCCATTGATGTTCACTTTCATGTTCATTGAGTATGGGAGGTCATTGGGAGGAACTGCAGCATGACCAGCAATGTCTTACGGAAACATATAGGGTATCTTCCAACTTCCTCTATCAGATCGCTCAAGCCAACATGGAACATATGGAAATCTCAATAACACTTCATATGTAGCCTGCACCATTACCAGAAACATTAATAAAGGGTTATGGAATGCTAATACGGCCTAATAATTGACATTAGTTCACGTAACCATACATAAATGTGATTGTTTTCATAAGGAGTTACAAGGTTCCATGGTAAGCCCTTACAGTTCCAATGCTTGATAAAGCTTCTTTATGTCTTTATAACTGTAAAGATGACATGAATGATGGTGCTTGATTAATTGTGAGATTTGATATTTGAGTGATATTTGTAAGAGTAATAAAACATTATGAATGTCTATATATTGTTGATAAAAATCTGTTTCTGAACAGATCTGAACAGTTCTCTTTGGACAAGTACACCGACCTCCCTCTCTCAAAAAGAAGCTGAGGTGTGATTTAAGTGTCTTTTCTTCCCTCACTAAAAGGAACAGGAGGTAGGATGAACATTTTCGACGTGACAAGGATTACCATGGCTGCTTTACGGCGTGTCTTCAGCTCTGTGAGCCGCAGCCTGGCTAAGCTGGCGTGTCACAGTAATTGGTAAACGAGTGTCAACTGATCCTGTTCTGTGGGATGGGAGGATCTTGGGGGGGGATCCTACAGAGCAGACTGCTAATGCTGGACCATGAGCAGTGCAGTCATGACAGACTGAACACATAACAACTAGCTCACCAGCAACTGGTGAGGACACCAGTTAAACCTAAACAGACTTTTGTGCTCAGCAGCTCTATTAGACATTACAAGGCCTTCTCTATGGAGGCCTTGTAATGTCTAATGTGCTTCAAAGTAATGCATTTACATTGAGCACTGTAAATATGTAGAATCTTGACCAAGGACCAAGCCAAATATTTTCTTTTTATAGAATGTTGTGGTCAACATGGTCATTTGACAGGGCAACACTGAAAAACAATGGATACAGTTTTAACTATCCAAACAGACTGTCCTTCAGTTTGCATATCTTAGGCAAATTCAGAACTTGAGCTCGTTAATTTTGTTTTTGTAATGTTTTACGACAGACTCTCACTGTTTCTTTTTTTCACTGGAGGCTGAAAGTGTGGGCATAATAACAGGGAAAGAGCTAAACAAGTGTTGCATACATCCCACCCACAGCGCTATGTCAAAGCTCCAAAAAGGTATGGAGATGAGAGACCATGCTAAGAACTATCTAATGGACTTGTAAAGTCACAAATATCCCCAGTGTCTTTTTGTGTCCCCAATTAAGGCCAAATCACAGCAGAAAAGTTAGCAGAAGACCTCGTTAGTGTAAACAGCATGGCATAATATTAAAGCAGACATTAACTTTGTATGAAATAGAACCTCTCTGGTGTATGGCAGAGCTAAATGGGTGGGAAAGAGGTGAGGAGACAACCACAATTGATTAGACATGACTACACTGCTTCTAATGGAGCCGGGACTTATTACCATAATTTAGCATTTGGTTGCTATTAGCATGTGGTCCGTTAGAGGCGTGCCTATGCCCCAGAGATTTGGCCCCAGCACGGAGCATTTATCTCACCACGGCTGTGACGTCAGCACGGCAATCAAGGCTTCATACTGTTGTTTACTGCAGAGCTCACCCACACAGCCTTGTGTTTCAGAAACCAAACTGGGAGCTGATTTGAACATGTAGCTTAATCCCTGTATGGTTCAGTACAGTTTGTCAGGTGTCTAGACACAGCACAGTACCCACATATCCACAACATATCCCCTTAAGTGTTTTTAATCTATTCACTGCATTACTGCTCTGTGGCATTGTGAGCCTACAATAAATGTTTGTGTGTCTGTGTGTGTGTATGTGTGTGTGTGTGTGTGTGTGTTGGGGGCTATGTGTAGGCAGGTGGGTGGGGGATGAGCAAAGATAAACAGATCAAAGGGATGTAAAGATCTATCCACAATATACACCACAATTAAACGAAAAAAAAAAAATATTAACAGAATCTTCATTTGTGTCCACTGAGGTGTTAACTGTAGTTATATCTCAGTGGGTAATGAGATGTTTTCCTTGTATTTATGGATGCATATTATATAGGGTATGTGATTGATCCCAACCAATGGCCCTCTGGTCTTGGCATAGGCCACACTTAACAGTGAGTATTGTAAGCATAAAACCCTATTAGAGCCACAGGACATGTCAATCAAAGCATGCAGATATGTGTGTGAACATCAAAAGCTCCAGGCTGAGACTTCTTCTGAGCTCTGTTACTGTCAGTTGGAAATATGATTAAAGTATGGAGGAGCTAATCCTGTTGGTTCATTATCAGGAAGCAGAAACTAGTTAAACGCTTTTGCCATATTTTTTTTTTCACATCAGGGAGAGGGTCGTTGAGAGGACACTGTCTTAAATAATGTAAGGGGGCCTTTGTGACTGAGCTCTGTATTGGCCAGAGGGGGGCTGAGGTTGGAGATTTGAATTTATGTGGGGAGCAGGTTATTAAAAATCACAGCGGCGCCCAACTGTAGAACAACAAAGGGATGCCTGGCTTCAGGGTGTCATGGAGATTGGTCCCTTAGCAACCTGTTGGAGAATATTTCTGCAGTCAGGCCATTTTCATCTGTCCATATAAAACGTGTGTAACCCATAACGGATCCATCACATGTTTCTTATGTTTCACTAACACACAAGGTGACATTTTATGGTGTAAATTTTATAAGGGTACCTTACACCATAAAATATGATGATGTGTCTTTTTAGGTTTGTTGTTTACAGAAAGGATTTAGCTAACCATCTTATCACCAACCTCACTGATTGCACATGAAATAAATGATTGTATGCAGTGCCATAGATCCATGAACTGATAAAGGAAAGGAGGTTTTGTGGAGATATTTTCCTGTGAAAGGATGGTTTCAAATTTGTAATGGAGAAGTGACCTTGTGGCTACAAGAAGCATATCACTTTTTTCTTACCTTACACATTATAATGCCACTACAGTCTATTTATTTATTTATTTGGGGGGGGGGGGGGTCTCTTTCTGTCCTTATCCTTCAGTTTTCCAGTGTGCTGTGTTCTGGAACCCTAACACCCATTTCTATGTTTTGGAACACCTGGCTCCATCTTGTATGTTGTAGAACTGCTGATCCTAGGACACTCCCTTTTAAAACCTTTGAATCGTTGAAAGGCTGTATGAGATCACTCTGCTTTGTGAAGACGCGGGTCAGGCAGTCAGTGAAATCCCTTTGTCACTTTGATCACTGCTATTGTAGTTCATTGTGAGCACTGTAGGGGGCACTGATGGGCTGTGCAAAAGCAAACACTGACTTTCATCTCAGCAAATTTTTATGCTGAACTGAAGAATCTGAAGGCATGAAATCAACATTTCCCCCCAAAACAACAAACAAACACACTCATGTTTGCATCACACAGTCGGGGGACAGACGCTGGGCGGTAGTTACAGCAGCATTATGTCATAACACTGCAAGGACCTAGTGAATAAAAATGCCACATAAAATGCAGTTTGATGAAGGATGAAACACATCCTTCATGGGACACCACCAACACAATCCCATCCCGATGTAGTAAAGCTCAGACAGCGTTTTTTTTATTGAAACTTTGAAGGAAATCTGACTGCAGAGTGACTGGATGGATGTATGATCTCATTTGATTCAGTGGTTGGAGTTATTTCAGTCGGGGCATGTCTTCCTGGGAAATAGAATTAAGCTGCAGTTCACTACAGCAGGTTATTTCAAGTATTGCTAAAATCCATACTTAAGATCACTTCAGTCAAGTTTCTGCATTATATGATTCAATCAAATCTTTAAACAATCTGAATTAGATTGATCACATTGAACATGTTCATTTCCTGTAGTGTAGAGGATCAGACTATCCTGAATGCTTGAAAAAGACTTGACTGAATAAGAATGTGCCCTCATCCAACAACAGTATATAACAGTACATATTACCAGATGTTCACTATATATTACCATCTATGGCATCTGATGTTTTGGAGTCAGTGTGGTCTATGTGGTAATTTACAGTATATACAGTAACTATAGTGACAATGAGTGGTCACAAACATGTGACAATCTATTTTATCCATGACAGCTGACCAGTTCTGAGCTGGGTTTAGTCCAGATCTGTAGCCTGACAAGCCAGACTATAACATCAAAATGTACAGTCTGGACATGACCGACAGACCGGACTCAATCCTTGTGGCGGAATCAGTGGTTGTCTTTCAGACTGCCTCTGCATGCAATGGAATAATGCTACGACCAATCAAAGCAATGTCAGCAGAACAGCAAATACGTCATTCTTTGAAACAAATAATTTGCCTTTTTCTGCTCAACTTTCAGTTGAGAAAAGCCCAAGTCTAACTCTCCTCTAAGTCGATGCCAAAGCCAATTCAAACGACTGTTGTTCCTTGGCCACAGTCATCTTAGTTATTCTGCACCATCAGAGCCCTGTCATTATCATGGCTCGCCAAAGCTCGCCAAATTACTTTCTGCAAAGATAGAGTGTTGTGATTGGTCCTTCCAAGCCTTGGTAGAAGACCTACTGAGGCCCTGTGGGGTTTGGCTAGATGTACCGGCTAAGCAAAAATATTTGCTACCGCTAGGGTACGTCTAGATTTATGGGCTACCAGATTTGGTCTACATTCTACAAGTCTCCCTAGTTGCTTACTTGAGTCCATCCACAACAACCTGTGAAGTAAGAATAGACAGTGGGATTCTTCATTATAGGGATCTTAGATATTACTGTAATATCATTGTCAGATACCTAGACCAATGCGATGGCTCAACCAGTCACAAAAGGTACGAGAGACACCAAGATCACTGCTCAGAGACCATATGTACTAATTGAAATGTGTAATAAAATATGATGTGTTAAAAGAAGTTCCTGGAAGATGAGTATCTTTACATACAGAGGACCTATTTGCTACTCCTCTCTTCCTGATAGTCATCCACAGTGTTTAGGGTACCTGTGGGATTTGTGGTGGAAATACATATCTGAACTTTCTTAAAGCAGGGCATTACAAATTCAACAGCGCAGGTCAAACTATCTGTATAGTTCAAACCCTGACATATTTCCAGCACCCTGTCGAGAGTGTGGAGTGATTTGCACATATCAAGCCTTAGCATTCAGCCCACCATGATCCCCTGCCACCTTCAAAGGCCGCTTAAAGCACCTCTCAGGTAAAGCTCTTCCATACTTAACTCCATCCCCTCAGGAGCAATGGCAGATGATTTCTGGAAATTGAGCCTTCAAACTTAGACCAAAGTAGAGCTTACCTGGAGAGCTATGTGCACTGGCATGGCAACAGCTAGGAGGATGTTAGACAGAAAACTCTAAAGAACATTTAGACTACTACTACTAATAACAATAATAATTATAATATTTAGGTATTCCTTAACGGCAATCTAATCCAAAATCATGTCTGACCTGAGAGAGGAATCAGAGCAAGAGACACCAACAGCCTAGCAAATACACACACACACACACACACACACACGCACACACACACACAATTACACTAGAGGCCATGGGGTTGTAAAAACCCAGTCAGTACCAGACTAAATCCATCTCACAGCCAAAAAGCATGAGTGTCATTGCAAATGCATAATGTTCAAGTTCTGGCACACTGCCATGTTGATGCTGTAGATGGAAGGGGGAAATGCCCCCTGAATGTAGGCCTTGAGATAGGAAGTTATGGAAGAGGCATTTTCACAGTGATGTGGGCTCCCTGTAAAGGGTGGTTCTTCAGACCACTGCCTAATCAATACTACCAGGGGTTTGGGGCGGCAGAGAAAGATCATCTCGTAACGAGGCGCCTCCCTCTACCTACATCCCCTCCTGAGGGTGTGTGTGTGTGTGTGTCTGTGTCTGTGTGTGTGTGTGTGTGTGTGTGTGTGGAGAAGGTACTCTGAGATCCATCACCTCCAGGAGCAGTTGAATAACACACACACAGTCACACTGCATCTCTGTGAGAGCCTTCATAAAGATGTATGTGCTGGTCATGGAATTTTAGAATGAAATGAAGTGTAATCAATCAGTGGAAATGAGTATGGGCAGAAAACACACACACAAACACACATATACACACGCATTGAACGGACATGTCGGTATTTGAACCTGAATCTGATTCAACTATAAGTACTTCAATTCAGTTTTTTTTTTCAATTCAGTTTTATTTATACAGCGCCTTTTACAATAGTATTGTCTCGTGGCACTTCACAGAAGGAGCACCCAAGAGCAACAGGGGCAAGGAAAAACTCCATTATGTTCAGTTAATCTAGGAAGAAACCTTGGGCAGATCCACGACTCAAGGGGCTAACCCAACTGCCAGGGGTCATGGAGAAAAATTACAATCAGTAGTAACCATGACAGACTATAAGTTGCCTATGGTTTTAGCTAAGGTTCATAATAGTTCATAATAGAGTATTATCCCACTTTTACATTACATGGTAGTCAGTCTATAGTTGGTTATTAGGAATCAGGAAATGTGTTTTACACAGGTCCTGGTCAATAATTACCCCGAGGTCTTTAACTTTTGCATTACATGAAAGTGACAGGCCACTGAGTAAGTTTTGGTGATGGGGTAGAGTGTTGGTCAGCTGTTTAGGGCCAATCATCATAACTTTTTGTCAGTTTTATCAGAATTTAAACAAAGGAAATTATTAGTCATCCATGTTTTGATGTCTAGGAGACATGCATCAAGTTTAGTCATTGGCATATAGTCATTAGGCTTCATAGAAAGGTAAAGCTAGGTATCATCAGCATAGGAGTGGAAAGTAATACCATGTTTCCTTATAACAGATCCTAAAGGTAACATGTACAGGGAGAACAGAAGGGGACCTAGCACTGAGCCTTGGGGTACACCAAACTTTACTTTGGTATGGGTTGACCAGAGAGGTATGATTTGAACCAGGCTAATGCAGTGTCTTTGATGCCTACCATGTGTTCAAGTCTGTGTAGTAGGATGCCATGGTCAATGGTGCCAAAGGCAGCACTAAGATCCAGTAGGATTAATATTGATATATATACATTATCAGATGCGATAAGGAGACTTTAACTAGGGCTGATTCTGTGCTATGATTAGTTCTAAAGCCTGACTGGAAGGTTTCCTGGATATTATTGTCATTTAAGAAGCAACAGATTTGCTTAGACACTATTTTCTCAAGTATTTTTGAAACAAATGGGAGGTTAGATATGGGTCTGTAATTAGCAAGGACATCAGGATCAAGGTTTGTTTTTTTAATGGATGGTTTAATAACAGATGTCTTGAAAGATTTTGGGACATGCCCAGCTATGAGTGAGTCATTTATAATTTTAAAAATAGTCTCAGCCAATAGAGGGAGAGCTGCCTTAAGAAGATCAGTTGGGATAGGGTCCAATAAGCATGTTGAGGCTTTAGCTGAAGAGATCAAAGATGTAATTTCTGATATATTGGTGGGTGTGAATGATATGTAAATGTAATGTAAAAGGGAATTTTGGATTATCTTTATTATTGTGTATAAGTGAGGAATAATATGCTGATTTGGCATTGTTAAGTGCTGTCTTGTACTCTTTTAAGCTATCTTTCCAAGCAAGGCGGGACACTTCAAGTTTAGTGGCATACCATTTCATTTTAAGTCTACGAGCAGCTTGTTTCAGTAAGCGAGTCTGTGTGGTATGCCATGGGGCAATTTTTTCTTGTTTCCTAGTTTTCTTTTTGAGTGGTGCAATTGTGTTGAATGTGGAGTATAGTACATTTACAACACTGTCAGTTAATTGATCAACTTGGGTTGGGCTTGGTATAGAGCCTTCTAATACAGGGCTCAGCAGAGACTCAAGGAGAGATGGAATTTTTGCTATGAAGTCATCTGTAGTTTTGGGAGTTATGTTTCTAGTGTAGTAGTAGACTGAGTTAGGTGCTACATAGTCTAATGTGATTTTTAAAGTTAATAAGTAGTGGTCAGTTAGTGTAGTGTTGAGGTAGGGTTGTAAGTTGTTCTATTTGTACTCCATGTGTCAGATCAAGATCAAGGGTGTGGTTACCTTGATGTGTAGGTGTGTTTACATTTTGGCAGAAGCCAATGCGATCAAGCAGAGATTGGAAACTAATTGCCAGGCTATCGTTTGCAACATCGATGTGGATATTAAAATCACCTAATATGATTATGTTTTCTGTTTTAATGACTAGAGAGGACAGGAAGTCAGAGAATTCCTGGAGGTCTATATAATGTTACAATTGTTAAGGGTTTAGCACCATTCCCATCAGGATGAATCAAGTTAAGGACAAGAACTTCAAAAGATTTAAAAATATAATCAAGCTTAGGGGCCATAATGAGATTTGAATTGTGAATTGTGGCTACTCCACCACCACGGCCATAACAACGTGGTATGTGATAATTTAGATGACTAGGGGGGGTAGCTTCATTTCCTTCACTTCCTTGTATCCTTCAAATTGCCTTCAGTTTTAAAAGGTTGAGAGTGACCTGAGGCTGTTCACGTTTGTGTTAGAGATGGCTTAAAAAACAGACATGGGTCATATGTCTTCTGTTTTGCCTACTAAGACACCTTTGTTTTGAAAGCAGCATAGATGGCTCCTGCCTGCTGCCTTCAACATTCAAAATTCAAAATGATTTATGCAGTCAGGTGTCCCAATGATTAAATAAACATAAGATGTGTAGTTACATTTAGCTAGTTCGAAACCAAGGTTTAAGCTGCTACCTACAAGGCAATAAATGGCTACATTACTATTTCAGAGTACTTGTTGTCTTGGTCACACCCACAACATATATCTTTACATAGTGAAAATTGGAAAACAAAACAAACAAACAACAACAACATTAACAACAAAAACACATAAACTTAATTTTACTGGGGCTTGATTTGATTTTTGAGCAGTCCTGTCTGCTTTCAGAGGGTTTGAGTCTGGTGTCTGGCATTCTTTATTTTCAGCCATTGTCGAAGTGAACCAAAGAGGATAATTGAAACAAATTGGGAGTGTGATGCCCCAGAGCACTTTAATAAGCAGGCTAGCCAGTGAGAAAGCCTGTGTGTGTATTATTATCATTATTATTAATGCTCTGAGAATGGCCAGCATGCCGAGCCAACAATCAAAAGAAAATGAAATAAAACAGAGCTTGAGGTTGTACACTGAAAAAAAAAAACATATGCTTCTACTGCTAGTAATGTCATTCTATTTATGCAAAAATGACAAGCAAAGAATTACAATTCCAGCATGTTCAGCAGTACATTGTGCATATTCACTTTTGTTCACATTGCTTAACACTGCATAAAGAAAAGAGAATTTCTGTTTTATTTATTTTATTTTATTAATAATACATCACAAAATTATAATTACAGTGTTTGTTTTCATTTGTTTGCGCAGTTGCACTGTCCAGTGTTAGAGAGAGTGGTTTGAAAAACTTCATGGTGTCATATCCTCCTCCTCATCCTCACACAGCATGTTTAAAAATCACACTTCTACTGGCCATGGCGGTGGTGATGGTGGGGTGTGTGTGTGTTTGTCTGTGTGTGTGTGTGTGTGTGTGTGTGTGTGTGTGTGTGTGTGAGAGAGAGAGAGAGAAAGGGAGGGAGGGAGATGACCAAGCCCTCAGCAATGTCACCCCCAACATAATAAATGTGAAGTGTGTGGGGTACCAGGACAGCTGAGAAGCTTAGACTTTGTTACATTATTGAAAGTACTGTAGGTGTATACACACATGTATGCTCAAACACACACACACACACATAAACACACAGAGGGACAATTAGCTGTGGCTATCCTGGGTGTTGTGCGCAGGCCCCTGTGGTGCAGGCGCGTGAGGCTGGTCTGGCGGGTGCTGAGTGGCCCAGGGCTTCTCCACCTAATTGGCTCAACTGCACACACAAATACAAACACACGCACACACACACACACACAAATACATACACACATAAACACACACACACACACACAGGCTCCCTTCATCATTACCACCCACCAGCCTGGCTTGCCGCCACTGCTGTTTGCGCAGATACCATTCATCGTCCCACAGTCATGCACACACTCGCACACACAAACACACACACACACACATACATACGCTCTGTCCCCTGAGTGGTTGCTCCGAAGCCCTGTGTGTGTGTATGTGTAGGGAGTGTGTGTGAGGTGAAGGACAGTGCACAAACCTCTGTCTGTCACAGAGGTTCACACCACCTGGGGAGTTTTATCCAAACCCCCCGCATACCCCCCCCCCCCCTCCCCGCTTCTTCCTGACCCCTCGCCACCCTGAGCCTGTCACCTTGGTGACAAGGTGAGAGAGTGAGGCTCGGCTTGTCTCGACACTCTGCTTTAGCTGGTCAGACTGGGGCCGCACACACACACACACATACGTATACACAGA